>LPNX010740488.1:0-57416 GCA_001517045.1 Pseudotsuga menziesii | reverse complement strand
ACAAGTAGGCTCAGTTCAGCCTCAGTTCTGCATTGATGAACTATCCATCAGCTGATTTCACTTGATTCCATGAGGAATTGTGCCCCCCCTGGGCTAGATGGCCTGTAAATTGTATAAATCAAGGCACAGCCTCCTCTTCCAAGCTAGTGAGAGCTGGACTGAAGGGCTTGCCATTGTAATACTGTTGTAATCTTTCAATTGTTGAAATAAAGAAGCTTTGGAGGCTAAATGGTGTAATGCTCTCATATGTGTGGATTAAGCATTGTCTTATGGCTATTGATGTTGCCGGCTTCTCTTTCAATTTCTGCATCTGAACCCTGTCCGGCTTGAACGATTCAGCTGAATCAATAGGAGTATAGTTGGGCAAGTAAGGTTACTTGTTTTTCTTATATCTCATAGAATATATGTTATAAGATCTTGATTATACATGTTTAATAAGTTTATTTGCATGTAATCCTTGTTTCTTTTTCATATATATATCCAGATCTCATGAGGTTTCGTGCAGGATTGTGTGTTTAGCTTTTAGGTAGCAAGAATTGGTCGAGCTGTGGATATAAGGATTGGAAGAGCTGTGGATCTAGTTTGACTCCACTACACATCCAAATTTTTGTAAATACATTGCCCCTTTGCATTCCACTAACAAGTTTCCTTTGCAGATCTGCTTCAACAACAAGCACCTTTCTTCCCCTTTCTCTCCTTTAAAATTATTAAACTTTCCTCAAACTGGTTACTTTGAGGTTTCTTTTTTAAATCTGATATATCTCATAAATAACAGCATACATAGATATAATTATCAAGATCCCTCCAAATTTCTAGATCTTAGTTTCATTTTGTGCATAAAGTTCAAATTCAAGAGATCTAGCTAAAATTGCCTTAGTTTCGCAAGTATTTTAGTGAAAAATCAATAGCTTACTGTTAAGGTAGTTTCTTTTGCTGTATGATAAATTCAATATTCTGCAATATCAGTGCTTTTAATTGGCTGCACAAACAGGAGGTCAAGATCCCAAGGAAAGCTTGCTTTCCTTGGTTCCTTTTTGTTGGTTTAGCTAGTTTAATTTCATTATTGTTTGAGATAAAGTAGGCTGACCCAAAGGTACTCTTAAAGTGCTTTTGGGAATTTTTTATTCTAACTTGCTCACTGTAATTTAGCAGGTCTGACAGAGAATAAATGAAGTTGCTGTCCAAAGTGGCTTTTGGAGCGCTCAAATCCCCCCAGGGGTCTCGCTTTTGTCACAAAATTTGTAAAACTTTTGTATAACTATAAAGATCTTGGTTTCAGCCTATATAAGGACCAAGAAAGATCTGTTTTATCAGTGCTTTGATATTGTAACCTCTGTAATAAAATAATCCTTTGAATAGGCTCTTTCGAGCCCATTCCCCATCCCCCCTGGGGGGATTCGCGTCGGTGCCATTTTCGTCGTTTTCCGCTCATTTCCTTTTACTAGAATTGATCTAATTTGCAGGGTAGTATATTTGATATTTTTTTTAATTCCATATTCCATATATTACTTTCAAAAGTAATCATAATACTTACCCCACGATTTCCCGAGTGACCCGAAAGGGTAAAGAGATTCTTGGTAGGATTAATCAGAAAACCAGATTTGTGTAACTGTTTGATTTCTCATATTTTGTTTATCAACAATTCTTAAAATTGACCCCTCGTTGATTCCCTGATTGAGATCCACTTGGATCGAAAGAGGTTCTTGGAGGCTTTTTCTTTTAAACAAGAACAAACTGCTTAAAACTTGTTAAAATTTACAAGACTCCAGTGTGTATGCTCTGCACTTGGCTGCGGTTCGTTCGATCAGTCAAGCTGTATCAAAAGCACTTGGGTGACTAGCATAATTAGGACTCACCTTCCCCAATTAACAAACCATCAGGTGAAAATCCAACACCTCGATCAAACCTTTACGGTGGAAAAATACCCAAAGGAAGCGGGAACCTACTAAAAAGTGACCTCGGGGCGCCGATCTCTGTCACACCCTAACGGTTGCATTATGAAAACAGCCCCAGAGACTCCATTTCAGCCCACATATTCATTGCGGGTAGCCGTATCGGCTTTGTTTTGGACATACTCCAAGTACTCTCGGGTATATCTGGAGTCCCCCTTTAGCCTAACTTAAACAAATCATCCTTCAATTTTAACTTAAAACATACCAATATGCAATCGCAAAACATTCACTCCTAGCACATGCAAGCATATTGATCTTTTGATTTGACTCCATTTTAAGGCACTGGTCATTTTTGCTTTATATATATATATTGTGTATCAACTTTCTGCTTTCATGTATATCTTCGTATCTTGTCATCTTGATTGTTTATAGCTAAAATATTGAAACTCCTAAATAACTGATTCAGTACAACATCATTAAGCTAAGAAATCATCCTTAGTAATTTAATAGGGTCTACCCCCCTTTGCTTCGTTAGGAGTTGAGCCTAAACGGAGGAGTCAAGAACAAGGTGACAGCCTTGACTCGAGACTTGCCCCCAAGGACACACCGAGTGGCTTGAAGATTTCTGCCACGTGATCCAGGTGTGTGAAAAGGAGGAAACAAGACCCTTTGTCTCACAATCCACCCACACTCCCTCTCCTCCATCTCCGTTGATCAATAGCTCCCCCATCCAAGAGAGGTGCTTCTTCAAGCTAGGGCATGCTGGCCCACTCCACCCAAAGAGAAGGTATAACTTGTTCTTTGTTGTATTTGCTTAGTTTTTTTCTTTGCTTTCTAATCCATGGTTTGATTTGTAGATTTATTTCCTAACTTGTTTTGCAAGTGTTTCAATTTATTGTAGCTTAATGATTTTTGGCAGGTTATTGGAAGCAAAACCCTAACCTTTGTTTGCAAAGGGGTTCTCCATATTTCTCTTCCATCTTTGTTTTCCTTACAGTTCTTTACATTCTATTTTTCCTTTCAGTCTTTTCCAAGAAGGAACCTACCCTTCTGTCCTATAAACAGAAGGGAGCCATTCCTTCCCCTGTAGCAAGGATAAATCCCTGCTACAAATCCGGTGACCATACTAGGTTGATCCCATAGGATCCCTGGTCCAAATTTTTAAAAGTTCATGTTTTCAAGTTTTTCCCTAGTTTTTAAAAATTTCATGTCAAATTTAGTTTATATATAGTTGATTTCTAGTTATTAGTGTTGCCGAAGCCTTTGCTAGGAAAATCCGAGTCATTTTTTCCACAGTACAGGTTACTGTCAGCCGAATCTGACTCGGGATTAGAAAAACCCCAAATCCAGGGCAGGTCGCACTTATCAGGCCTGAATAGGGGATAAGGGTGCACTTAATGGCCTGACAGGCGTGACCAAGGTGCACTTAATCCCCCGAAAGGTGTAACTTCACTCAGAAACACAAACCGCGACTATCTGTGAAATCTGTGTGACCCCCTCACCTGTTTCTGAAAAAAAATTGTGACCCCCTCGCCAAATTTGATCAGAAATGTGTGGTCTTTCAATAAGAGGTTCAATTTTAGTTTAATAGGGGTTAAATTTTAGTTTAATAGGGACTATCAGTGTGGATCAGCTGCCTCTATCCAGCATACTAGTTTAATTTAAGTTGATATTTTAATTTCTTGTAATTGCATCAACAAACAAAGCGTAAATTCAAAGTAAATTTTAATGGCTTAATTAATGAACATAGCTTAACTAAAATTGACTTAAAATCAAGCCTTGGTGACCCTTCCTCCTCTACCCAGTCATCACCCTCCAGGGTATTCTATGATATGACTAAGGGCAAGCTCGTATAGTCCTAGGCCTTCATTGAACATTGTTCTTAACCATTAAAACCGGATGACCTAGAAGGTAGAGGGGGTAGAGAAGGAGGGATTCTCATGGTGTTAAGCATCCTCCTTGTTGACCAACCTTGCATCCAGAAGGTGACCTGTGGATCTACGGATGGGCTTACTCCCATTGTGTTGAGAGCCCAACACCTTCTTTTCGTTGAAGAGGAATATCAGTGTGAGGTAGTCATCTAGTTAGGCCATAAATATTCAGGGTTAAGAACTGTATTTGTTTACAAATTTATGATTATTCATTGCATGCAAAACAATATGATGAATTCATAAACCATTTGCAGCTACCAAATACCAAAAATATAGACAAACAAATACACCATACCAATTAATCAACCCAACTTAGTTCATGACGCTGAGAGAGCCTTAAAATTTATCAATTTACACTAAGTACAAACAAATCTATAGTCTTTGAGGACATAAGTCTCTGACTGCTTCAACTGTAGGGAGTACTTGGGCTCTACCCAGAAACTCATTGTGAGGAGTACCACATGAACCCTAAAGTAGATGGCCACTGAGAGGAATTGCCATGCAAAATGGGCAATGACCCCTTTCGATTAAGAAGAAACACCTGTGAGGAAAAAGCCAAGTGTTGTCTTATGGCAGTCTTGGTAGCTGAGTGACCACCTACAGCCAATAGGAAACCACTAAAACTGGGGTCCAAACATCATTCCCATCAGTTTGATAAACATTTAACACAATTGATCCCCCACTCTCTTCCTCACGCCTAAGAGGTGAACCACCACCATTCGAAACATTGAACTGAAACCATCAAGCCTATTCTCGATGACCTCGCACACCATTAGAAGGTCACACAGCCTTTGATTCAAATTCATACTTGTATCAGTCTGAACCTGACCTCCATATTGCACCATCAAGCCCCATGGCTAGCGCAAACTCGAATCCATTTTTTGGTATAGCCATAGCAAGTGGTCCCATGTCCACACCACAACTTGTCACTGACAACCCTGCAAGTGGCCCAAGCATGGTCTTGCAAACTGTCATTAGTTAACTGCCACCACCCATAGTGACCAGCCAAGCTGGGCCATTTGCAACACATGGGGGCAGTGGCACCTCCACTTACACTGCTCCTCCTACCACACAGGGGGGAAATGGACCTTCCACTTATGTTACCCCTACTATCATACATGGGGGCAATGTCCCTGCCACCCATACTATCCCCCCACAACACTTGGGGGCATTGGCCCATCCATAATGGCACCACCGCAAGTACCCCCAGCTATGTAGATGCATTATGCACCTACAAATCCCACCACCATCGCAGCTGCATCCCACATCAACTTGGGGTCAAACCTGCCTTTCATGGCTTGTCTAAACTTGCTTAATTTGGCATGGTTAACAAATGACCCCATCTTCCACCAAGATTTCTGGCCACCCATGCCAACCAAGCTACCATCAGACATTCCCAAGTTTGAAGGAAAAGGAGGGGAATGTTCCCAAAACCACATAATGTCATTCCATCTATGGTGGTCATCAAACAACATCGTAGATGATTCCATCAGACTGAGGCTATTCCAACACAACCTCACAGGTGTTGTGACCAAATGGTACATTGAGCTACCACAAGCCAAGTACCCTGATTTCAAATCCCTAGCCTTCATGTTCCTACAGTATTTCCAACTCCCCATCAGATATGATGAGGGGGTGGAGATCCTGTTATCCTGCTATCAAAACACTGCCACTCATATAACCGACCATATCCATTAGTGGCGGTGATGTCATAGCCTATGGAAAATCCAACTTGACGACAAGATCTTCTTTGGTTGGTTCCTTAAGACCTTGCTCCCACCAATAGGAAAGGACATCGCATTCGAACGTCCTCAATCTGAAGAAGAGGCCATACTAAAATCTCAATAGTTTGACCTCATCTCTGCTCAGTCTGGATACCTATACACTATCATCTCAGACACTCCCTACGCAGGCACCTCTTACCGTGATGCACCAGGGGCATCCCATGCTGCAAATGGCATCATAGGATTAGTCTACCAATAGCCATAGCACCGATCGACACCACCTGTAGTTCCATCACAACCAAGCAACACTGCTAATTTTGCTTACCAAAACCAAGCTCTAGACTATGCTAGAATGATGTCCCAGTCTAGAGCAACAAATTCCTAAGCACAACCTGTGCCACTGCATTAGGTTCAGGCCATGGATTGGCCTACATAATAATATACTGGGCCAATACCCACATTTGTGGCACCACCTCCCACTCAAATTTACTAAGCACCACCAGTGCAAGCGCTTCAATGCCCCGCCCTGAGTCCACCCGCTTCATTGGGACACGTGTTTGCACAACAAAACTGTCCCAACCAGGCTACCCCTAACAACCAACAAGAAAGCTATAAATAATCGACCTTGTAACCAAGGAAAAAACTAACCGCAGGGAGGCGATCAACAACTGAACCCTCCCAACAATGTCGCAGTAAACTGGCTAGCTCAAAACCCCCATGACCAAATGCACCAAGACGCAACACCCCATTATGCACAAACCAAATCATGCACACTCTGTGATGTTTATGGGCACTACACATTTGAGTGTCCCCTCATGGGTCGAGCTAAGCAGGCCATTCAGAATGTGGCTCAATAGGATGCCAACGCTGCAAATCAAGCCCAACGCAACCCCACACCACAAGGACTGCATCCTATGGTGCTTCAAAACCCACTACCGGTCCAAGGATTGGTGGCAATCGAAACTCCTCCCCAAGCAAATCCTAATGCTCTGGGGGCATCCCCCATGGCAGAAACATGTGTTCACCACCTGCTATCCATGCCAACTGAAGAGGTCAACTTACAAACCAGACGGAATCAGTACGGTACCACCACCAAATGCACTGACACATAAGTGGCCACAACATCCAAAATAGTCAACCTACCTCTTCAGTTTCCCCCATTCCCGCGGCCCCTTATACACAGAATTGTAAATAACACCCCGGCTAGAGCTGCAGTCAACTATAGCATTGTGGATGATTTGTCCCAAATGCTGTTATAGCTAATTTTACTAGTCCAGGTGAATCACACTTGTATGGCCTTCCCCCATCCCTCTATAGACTCCTTAGACCCCTTGGACCATTTTTTGTCCTTTCATGTTTCCTTGACCATCCCTAAAAGCATGTGAAAATTAATACATGCGACTTTTAAACCCCTAATCGCATATATATGCGGGTTTGACCCCTAAAACCGCATACATCGGGATGTGTGCATAATCCAAATCCTTTTGGAGTTTTCCTTGACATGGATCTGACTCAGTTGACTTCTGGCCTTCCATATGCCTTGAGATTGCTCAGATTCGACCTTTCATTAAACCTTTGAAAAGCTATATAAGGAACTCTTTGGTACATTGAAGGCATATGAGAGAATTTAGAGCAAAGAAACTATAGTCCATTATTGCCAGAACTTGTGCTTGAGTCTGCATCCCTTTGTACCTTGGAGCACTTTTGTGTTCTTCCCAAGCTTTCCTTTTGCTTGTGAGCTTGCTATCGAGAGATGGAGGATTGTGGTGGTGGAGGCCCAAGTGGGGGATTCAGTTTCTCCGATTCACAGATGTGCCGATAGAGGTTGTATCTATTGTAATCTCTGATTTTATGTTAATAGAAATATCTTTTCCTATCCTATAATGTATGTTTGAATGAATATTTTATCCATGGATGATTTCAAATGCTTATACATTGTTGATTATATATGCTAGAATAGATATAAATCCAATATATATAGTATGCTTGTCTTGTTTACTTGTTGTTGAGGAAGTGATTTATCAATTCAAGCTAAAGTTGGAAAGCTCAACGGGGATCTATTTCAACTATCCAGAATAAGGTACGAGGTCTAATCCTTTAGTGTTAGAGATTTAATTTCTATTCCATATTGAAAAGGATTGATTTTTGGAGTCAAGCTATCTGTTGTGGTACCCCAAGCCATAGGAATTTCTCTCTGTAACAGAATTGGAAACTCCGCTGGGGAGTTCCTGGTAGTTGTCCTTTGGGGCTTTTCTATCGGCCTTCAATGACTTTGAATTGCTCTTTTTCACTTGTTTCAGTGTTCGGTCTAGGGGCATGTTTTCCTAGTAGTGTCTGATTGGTGTGAATTTTGTCTCAGCTTGTTTGTTTGCCTTTATTTTTACGCACCTTTCTTCCTATACGTGAGTTTTTAACTCATAGTCGCGTATATACACGGGTTTCACTGCTATTTCTGCATACACATGCGGGTTTACTGTGAACAGTCACATATGCCCTTAGTTTTTCCTTCTAGAGGAAGATGGATGCTTGTTGGGTGAAGTTTGATGATTGCTGAGTCTCCTTTGATACTGCTAGAGTCTGTATACACCTCTATTTCTGACTAGAGACGTTCTTTTAAGGGTTGATTTCTTTTTCAAGAATGATCTTGTCATTGCATTTTCAATTTTTTGCTTTTGGATTAGTGCATTAGATTTCTTTTACCTTAGTACTTTGCTTGAGTGCTGCTTGAGTGTGCTTGCAAAGTCTGGGGGTTGTGGAGCCATTCTTTTGCTTTTATATCTCATTTTTATTTCAAAAAATCCAAAAATATTTGCTTATCATCATGCATTGCATATTGCATTTTGCATAGTACTTGCACTAGATTTGCTTTGGAGTATTAGTCAGGATTTCATATAGGAAATCTTGCATTTATCATTTGAAGAAAATTGTGCATTTCATGTAGTAGCATTCCCTGTTTTTCATGGACACAATGCATTCGCATTGATTGTTAGGTGTGCATTTTGCTTCATGTTGTGTCATAACACCATTAGTTGCACGACCATATACCTCTTTTGAGTAATAAATCCAATTAAAATCAACGCTTAATTAAAATGAACTACACTATTTTATTTGATAAGGTTCACCAACAAGATTAGGTTTTAGGGTCTTGGAATAGTTCATTGTGAGTAAATTCTCCAAGACCACTAAACAACAACATGTATGTGTCTGTCTAGGTGAGTGTGTGAAATTTCTTGATATAACCAGTGCTTCTCAGGATCCTCCTCTCAAAAGGGAGTTAAGCACGAGGCAGTGTGAGCGGTTATTGATTGGGATGACCCCTAGTCATAACTAAGTAGCACCAAAGATATTTCCAAGATTGTATTCGTATCTGGGGGCTCTTTCGAGAGTTTCGAGCTTTGCTACCCTGCCCATACGATCAATCCTACCTGTGACTATCCATCTGAGCATTGATTATATTGAGGTGACCTTAGTGGGCTTACCTAGGATATTGAGGGGGTACTTTGTAGGGGTTATTCTACGAGTGTCTCGGCCAGGTTGGGGTTGGACAGCACAGTCGCTTTACGCGTTGAAGCTGAGGGCCACAATAATTGGTTACATACCTCTACTTTTTGTGTATGGGAGTCTCAATCCTTTCCTAGGCAAGACATACCTGCTTCATTCGGGTGCTCACTTATCCTACCCTTTACTGCTTGTGTTTGGATTTATATTTTCTTGGTGATTGATCTATGCACGTTAGCTTACCTAGGGTTTGCATAGATAGAGAGTCTTTTATATTTTTTGAGTCATTGTGGATTAGGGTGCAGCTCCTAACTGTTCTTGTCATTTAGCAAGACTTCCACCTTCTACATCTCCTCCTCCTTTGGGAGAGAGAAATATACATTCCAGTCGAACTACTTCGCACATTGATTCACACACCATGGGAGACCATATAGAAGGTATTCCTGAACCACCTTCTCCCATTCATGTGGAAGATGGGGAATTTACTCCTAACTATGATCCTTCACCTGATTTGACTGATTTAGGTCCTGTGATTTATGAGATAGGAACTTTTCATGATAGACCTACTTACTCTAGGGTTGATTCCCCATTGATGCATCACCGGTATGGAATGCCAGAGGATGATGAGACTCATTTTGAACCTGCAAACACTAGTTATGGTAGTTATGGTATGTCTTGTTTTCCCACACATGATTTGGAATTCCATGTCGAATTTGAGTTTGAGCCTAACACTATGCCCGGGGGCACTCTCATTCCTTACCATGCAGAGAGGTTTGGGAGCACAAGTCACATCGTACCTTCCATCTCGGTGGTGGAAGCTACATCACATATTCCTACTAGGTCTAGGGCTAGTGATCCTATTAGGATACCAGATCTGAGACAAGCAACTATAGTGAATATCACATACATAATTACACAGGTCCCTTCGTCCTTTGTCCCTAGTTCTTTGAATGTTCACCCTCCACCTCATTCACGTGGTCCTTCGGGCTGGAATGTTGCTACGAGTCATGTCCGTACTGCGGTTACTAGACCAGTTGTGTCTTAGGTTCAGGCACTACCTGTTTTTTCAGGAGGTCATGTTCATACTTCTAGAGGTCACATTCCTACTTCCAGAACATATATTCCTACTTTCGGAGTGTATATTCCTACTTATAGAGTGTCTGATGGGACATCTCATCTGATGAATTATGGACCCTATTATGGGACGCAGTATGGACATGGTTCTTCACCTTATGGGTGTGGGTATCAAAAACCTACTTACTCTCAAAATTACAGCTTTGTAGCTCCGAATAGTCAAGATACACCACACTATGGTGCTTCCATGCGACCCTATATAGGTCAAACGAAAGGAGGGCACCATGGGAAAGGCCATGGTGGTTATGGTAATCAGATCTATGTGAATCAGAACTATTAGGGAGTGGTCCATCAACCTAATCATCCAAGACTCCCTTTCCTCACAATGTTGAATCTTCCTAACTTGTCGAGATTGACGAACGATCCTATAGCTCATGACCTGGCTTGGCCGGCTATCCCTACTAAGCTTCCCTTGGACATACCCAAATTCCAGGGTAAACCGGGAGAGGATCCAAGTGAACATGTTACTAACTTTCAACGATGGTGCTCTTCAAATTCCTTACACTAGGACTCAATCCATTTAAGGCTATTTCAACACACCCTTACAGGGCCTGCCGTGAAATGGTATATAGAGCTACCTAGGGGGGCATTCGCTTTGTTCGATGACCTAGTGATGAATTTTCTTAACCACTTCCAGCCACTAGTGTGTTATGATGTTGGTACTGAACTCTTGTCAACATTTTTGTAGGATAAAGCCACACATATCTCTGATCATATACAAGAGTGGCGTAGATGGAAGAGGTTGATTAAAGCCTTTATACCATCGGAATTCCTCCTAAAATGGTTTCTTAAGTCATTATTGCCGTATATAGCAAAGGATGTTTCTACATCCGGAGTGCAAAATGAGGAACAAGCCATTTTTAGGGTGCATGAACTGGATTTGATTTATGCTCAGTCTGGTTTGTTATATGAGATTATTCCCAATGCTCTGCATTCTAGTTTCGACCCCAAAGTTAAACCTGGACCACATGCCGATGGCATGGTTGGTTGTGCGAGTGCTAAACCTGCGAATTCGGTTGCAAAACAAGTCATTCAATTGTCAATCAACCAATCTGCTTTGGGACAAGCCATGGATTCATCTCAACCTGCCCAAACAGCGAGTGTGCTTTCAGTGCAATCGTCGGACCTGAAGGGTAACCAGTAGCCCAGATGGAATAAAAATAAGGGTAAGAATAATCGTAAGGGTGGGAATAGGAATGAAAATGCTAATAATAATGACAAGAATTCCTATCATGCTGGGGGGTACAAGCAAGCTAAACATAAGTTTAAATTCCCTTGCAAATTGTGTAAGGATGATCACCTCACTTACTTGTGCCCTTGTATCGATGAATCCTTGAGATTCTTAGCATAGGGCCCAACTGTGTTGACTAACCCTTTACCTCACAATCAAAATATGAACTCAAGGACCCATGATCAGTCTTGTGGTGATCGAGATCCGCCGGAGGGTAGTGGTCATGGTTGCATTAACATGGTACATGCTGCGAAAGTTGTGACCCATGCAAAAGACTATGGTTCGTCACAACCCAGCCCAGGAAGGGAACCTGATCCACCATGAATCCTTTGCATATTGAAAAACCTATGGATAAACCTGAAGCTGCACTTCACATTCCTAAGGGAGTCCTTAAGCGTTCGGGGCACAATCCTAATCCCTGAGCCTTCCAGAACTATTCTGTTGTTGAGGATTTCGGCCACACTCTTTGTGCGATGTTTGCACTAGAAGTACTTCAGAGTTTCCCTTTGCAAAGGAAGGATTTGATTTCTACCCTTGGTGTGAACGATGATAATTCTTCCTCCATGATTAAATTTGAAACCACAAGACATCAGCCTCAATTGCCTTACTATGTGTCTCTTTTGATTCATGTAAAATTTCTTAATATGACCGTCAAGTGCACTGTGATTGATGAAGGCACTGCTACTTCTTTAATCTCTTTATCGTGTTGGAATGGTTTAGGTTCCCCTGAGCTGTCTAAATTTGTGACCATGTTAACTGCGTTTGATGGGAGATCGTTTAGGCTACATGGGATCCTTCCTTCCATTAAGGTCTGTTTTGGAGGAAAGACCATTGTGATAGAGGTCGAGGTGGTTGATGCACCCCTTGAATACAATCTCTTGCGAGGTAGGAATTGGATGTACAGTATGCAAGTCATAGCTTCTTCCCTATTTCCCATTGTATGCTTTCCATTTACTGGGAATATAGTCACAATTGATCAAGCGTCATCCAAGAATCCGTCAGTTACTACATCTTTGGGAGCTTCGATCCCAATCGTAGATCACTCTCAGCTGGCAACTGAGAGTGTGGGTGTGGGCATGTATCCATCCCTCATGGGAAGTTTTAGTTGTCCTGCATCAATCCTTATGATAGGGTCTAGTTTCGATGAGGCTTCGACATCAATGTGATCGGTGTCTTTTCGCACAAGTTATATGGAAGATCCTTGGATTCTTCCTAGACCAAATACTTCGAGTGAGCCCATCATGATGGATGTGCCACTGCCTGCAACTATGGTAGCTTATCAAGCTAATCTTGAGTGTGTTACAAAGGCCAGTCCTTCCTCTTTGTGGATGGAGGAGGAGGACCTTTATGTGCTACCTACATGGGTAGTACAGTCTTCTCACTCTCACGACTACCTTGATAGTGTTTTCGCTTCAGACGAAGCAACTATTGAGGCCATGTCGAGAGTTGAGCCACCATGGTAAGAGCTCCATCATAGATCTTACTTTCTTCCCGAGCTTGACCCTCTGGAGCGTGAGGACTTTAGGGAGATTCTTAGTGAGATAATTGGTAGTCCTATGGTTCCATTAAGCTCTCATGGTCCGATGGCTGATGGAAACATGGAAAATATATCTCCAATGATTCCTATCAATATCTCTCGCAATCCTTGCAGAATAGAGAATGTCTATATTGGGGTAGAATGTTCCCATGCTGAGATTCAAGAATACACTGAGTTGTTTAAATAATTCTGTGATATCTTTGCTTCGTCTTACAATGAAATGCTATGTATTGACCCTCGCATTGTCGAACACGAGATTAAGACTTATCCCAATGCTAAACCTGTTCGACAACGCTTGCACACAGTGAATCCTAGGAAAGCACCCATGATTAAGGCAGAGATAAAGAAACTATTGAAAGCTGGTTTTATCTATCCTATTCCCTTGATGGAGTGGGTTTCAAACCTCATTCCGGTTGATAAGAAGCAAGGAGTGATCTCCATATGTACTGATTTGCATGATTTGAATCGTGCCTATCCTAAGGAAAATTTACCCACACCATTTATTGATCAGATTTTGGATGAGTGTGCGGGTAGAGAGGTTTTTTCCTTCATGGACAGCTTTTCTGGATATAATCAGATACAAATTAAACCTAAGGACCAACATAATACTGCACTTATTTGTCATTGGGGAACTTTTGCATATTGAAAAGTTCCTTTTGGCCTTAAGAACACCGGAGCTACTTTTCAGTGGGCCATGACCTTGATCTTCCATGATCTCAAATCGATTATTGAAGTATTTTTGGATGACCTTACTGCTCATTCTCATATGAGAATGTGTCATTCCTATCATTTGAGACTGGTGTTCGAAAGATGCTACCATTATTTGGTCAGGTTAAATCCTCACAAGTGCATCTTTTGTGTGAATTCAAGTCGCTTGTTAGGATTCATCATTTCTAAAGAGGGTATAAGAGTCGACCCTTTGAAGGTAGAGGCAATACTTCAGTTGTCTCCCCCGAAAAGTATACATCATCTTCAATGTTTGCAAGGCATGGCAAACTTCTTATGGAGATTCCTTATCAATTTTTCCAATTTGACTAGAGGCTTCATGTGTCTTTTGAAGATGGACACCACCTTTTGTTGGGATGAGCGAGCCCAAGATTCCTTCGATGTGCTCAAGCGAGCCCTAGCATAGGCCCCCAGTGATTAGTCCCCTAGACTATAGCCATGATTTTCTACTTTATGTGGCCTCGTCCATGGAGACGATTGGTATGGTTTTGGTTCAAGGGGGTGAGGAGCTCCAAGAGCATGTCATATATTATATGAGCTGGAATCTTGTTGATTTGGAGATCCATTATTCTCATGTTGAGAAGCTTGCGTTAGCTATCGTACATGCATTTCAATGGTTGAGACATTATATTCTCCTTCGCTAGACCTTGGTTGTATCCCATGTTAATCTGTTTCAATTCGTCTTCACTTGAAGGATGATTGGGGGAAAATATAATAAATGGATTTTCATCCTGCAATAATTCGATCTCGAGTTTGTTTCAGCAAAATTGAATAAATCGTTAATTTTTACAGAGCTTATATCAGATTTCCCAAGCGAGGCCGAGGAGTTGGTTTGTGAAGATACATTTATCAATGAACACATCTTCTTAAACTCAACTTTAGACCCATGGTATGGGGATATCATTATATATTTCCAAACATTGAAGGTCCCTACTCACCTCTCATAGGATGAACGATGATGATTACGTCACGTGTCTAAGAATTACCTCATAGTGGATAACACTTTGTACTACCGTGGGGTAGATTCCATTTTAAAACATTGTTTAACTCATGAGGAGGCTGAGGTAGTGCTGAATGATTTCCATGGAGGGGCATGTGGTGGTCATTTATCTAGGCTTTCTATAGCCCAAAAAATATTAAGAGCAGGTTATTTCTAGCTGTCGAGCTTTAAGGATTGTGTAGATATGGTCAAGAGGTGCCACCCTTGGTAGGTGTTTGCACATAATATGCGCTTGAAACCTTCCCTGTTACATCCCATCATCACCGCCGATCCCTTCACCAAGTGGGGGCTTGATTTTATGGATTACAACCCAGCTTCAATTGGCGGGCATCATCATATCATAGTGGCTGTTGATTACTTCATGAAATGGGCTAAGGCTATGCCTACAGCTAAATTTGATGGTGAGACAACCGCACATTTCGTATTCAACCATATTATTACTCAGTTTGAGATTCCAAAAGAGCTTGTCACTGACCATGGCTTGCACTTTCAGAATCGTATGATGTAAGAGTTGGCATCAAAGTTATGGTACAAACAAAAGCATTCCTCCTGTTAGTACCCTCAAGCGAATGGATAGGTAGAAGCAGTAAACAAATCACTCAAATCCATTCTCCAATGAACCATCGCACAAAGCAAGAATAATTGGCACATTATGTTATATCCTGCTTTGTGGGCATATAGAACCGTTGTTAAGACTGCCATGGGTTTTTCTCCATATCAACTTGTATATGGAGTGGATTTAGTATTGCTGGTTGAATGCAAGATTCCTTCTTTGAAGCTAGCCATAGAGCTCTTACCAGACACTTCACCATTGAAGGAGCGTTTGGTCCACCTTGAGCAACTTGATGAGCAGCGTCGAGATGCCTTGGTGGCTCTAGAAGTAAATAAACGTCGCGTAAAGGTCCAGTACGATAAGTCTGTCCATCCAAGGAGGTTTAGTGAGGGAGACTTGGTCCTTTTGTGGGATCAATCGAAAGAATCCTTGGGGGCAGGAAAGTTTAACCCCATGTGGCGTGGTCCTTACGTCATCAAACCTGTGTTAGAGAAGGGCGCTTATGAGTTAGTGGATTACGAAGGAATCGCCTTGGCGAAGCCTAGGAATGGGATCTATCTCAAAAAGTACTAAGCATGACTTCTATCCAAGGCTGGTTATTGTATATTATTGTACAATTTTGAATAGGTAGGTCTTTTTCTTATAGTGATCGGGTTTGTGATTAGTTTTCGTTTCTTTTGGCAGATGTCAATGGAATCTTCCACCTACATAGGATTCACGGATGGTGCGAGCCGTCACACTCAACACTCAGCCTCTGTTGCTTGGGTGATTTATACTCCTATGGGTTAGGTATTGTCTTCAGGAGGTGTATTTTTATGGCCATCTTCAAATAATGTTGCTGAATATAGTGTCTTTATTGAGCTTCTACGGGAAGCCATTTTACATGGCATTCTCTCTCTTGAGGTATGTCTTGATTTGAAGTTAGTAGTGTCACAACTTAATGGTTTGTACCATGTTAGAGATATGACGTTATTAAGAAGATTCTTACATGTGAGATTATTAGAAAGGCAATTTGACAATATAACATAAATACATATTCCAAGAATTAATAATCAAGTTGTTGACTCATATGCTGACTATGTGTTAGATTGGAATTTGTTTCATACACAATAAATTCATCACAAACACAAGTTTTTACACATGTAAATAAATAAACCGATCATCATAAAAGTTTTTATAAACATCCAAAATGTGGTAATACATAGTGTCATGATACAAAAATGGGGCTCTCAAGCCACCAAAATATAATACACGGTAATACAAAATGTATCACTCCCAGGTATCTAAGCCTATGGAGGAGGAGGGGGGTTGTGATCATGGAATGTCACTATGGCTCTAGCTAGCCATCTAAATAATCACACCCATGTTTGTGGTACACCCACCACCTGGCACTGCATGGCCTCAGGAAAGTCCTCGACTTGCACCATGGGAAATCTATGTGTCAGCCTCACAAATTTGGTATGAATGCTTTGGAACGTCTACTCTGCATCCACACCCATGATATCGTCTCCTCTTCCCCTCTGTCTATGACAAGGGAAGCCTTCAGGCCACCTTGGTCCTACATCTGCATGCATATGGTAGATGTCACTATGTATTGTCACCCAAAAATATGTCTTTTAATTCCATATAATTAGAAAACACAAAAGATTAAATAACTCAAAAAATTAAAGAGAGCATCGAGATTCGTTACCTATGTCACCGTATGTCGATCTTGGTGGTAGCGGCATGTCTGGGTCCTCCCAAAATTCTATCCCCGCATAGGGGTAGTCATCGATGGCAACTCTCTATTGTCGCCACCAAGGAAAGAAATCAGCTGGATAGGGGTTGGACACCCTACCTGCACCTAGTCTGTGCATCGCATCTGCTCAATGCCATTGGGCCAGATCTCAAACCTTGTGTAGAGGAACGTCAACTCTGGGGCTCAATCCTGTTAGGATTATTAATCCTCCCTTGTCCAAATTTTTTCATATGTCTAAATCAGGAGTCATGTCTAAATTGGGAGTCCATCCAGTCTATTTATAGTCATTAGTACCATTGGTTAAACATGACCTAATTGGGGCACATGTTTCAGTTACCAAAGTGTGGGGAACACTAATTGAGGCTCACTGCCACTTATTGCACTTGATTTCATAAGTTTAGTAGTCTCCTAGATCAATCCCTACAATTTAGGAAGCAACTGGGAGTGCCGAAACCAACCAAGGTCAGTTCACTTCAGTTAATGACTAGTCAAGCCAAGTTAGGAGTCAGTTACATTCAGTTCTAGCTCTCTACATTCAGTTAAATAATGGTTTAATTAATTGCACACATGTGGGATGTTTTTCTCACCTACCACAGTCAGTTAACCATTATTTAATACTAAATGTAACACTTGGTTGTGTTTTAGAACTCCGGTTATGATTTAGACAAGGACAGTTAACTACTGGGTCCAGGAGTCAGTTACATTCAGTTCTAGCCCTCTACATTCAGTTAAATAATGGTTTAATTAATTGCACACATGTGGGGTGCTTTTCTCACCTACCACAGTTATTTAACCATTATTTAATACTAAATGTAACACTTAGTTGTGTTTTAGAACTGTGGTTATGATTTAGACAAGGACAGTTAACTACTGGGTCCTCCAATAGTGATTTAGACAATGTCTTGGTTACCTGCAGTCAAGTAGAGTCATCAATTCGAACTTCCTCATGTGGATTAGAATTGCTTGTGGCTATTAAATCCATTTTACATCATTGTAATTATTATCTGGATTACTTTTTTGATTAATGAAAGCATTCACAGCTACAAGCCTTTTGCACTGTTTCATTCTTCAATGGCTGAGTAAACTGTGAGATCTTCTTTGTGAGTTGTGTGTTTGTCTACAGATCTATATGCTCAAATTTAATATGGTATCAGAGCCTCAACGGACAAGGCACTTCTCCTCCTTGGATCTCCTACTAGATCATTTTTTTTGTTTTGCAGGTACAACTTCGAAATGAATTCATCAGTTCCTCTTCTCACCTGATCCTCAGAATATTTTGAATGGAGGTTGAAGATGAATATATGTATGAGAAGACAAAAAATATTTTCGGTGTCTATTGGATTAGGTATAAATTATTTTGAGAGTGATAATGACTGGCTAAAAGCAAAGGATAAAGCTTTTGAAATAATGCAACTGGCTCTTTCTCCTAGCATGCACTATCACAGTAGATCTATTAAAGATCCACTGGAACTCTGGATAAGATTGGACATAACCTTTGGAATTGATAGTGGATGGTGCACATCCAGCACCATAAGCATCGTTGATCCAAAAATCTCAGCCTCCACTATCTCTAATGAAGTTGTTCAAGATGAAGAAGAAGTAGAAGCTTCTACACAGTCAATTCGAATTGAAGACAGTCTCCATGCAGTGACTCCTTCTCCTGATGCTCCGGAAGTTCATGAGATCTCTGATATCTCATCTTCTCATATTTCTGAAACAGAAGAAGACATTTGAATCTCTAATATTGAAGAAAAACTCTGCTGCACTTCCATGCAAACATTCACCGATGATTTTCCTTTAAATTCTGTGCAAAATTTACTACTAATTGCTTCCGAAAGTGAAGAGAAATTTGATTTTTCTCCCTCTAATGTTGCTGCTGGCGTGAAAATATGTGATGCCTTGGATATTTTGGAAGAAATATCAGATTACTAGAGTGTTCCATTCACTCCCCATGATCTAGATTTTCCAGCAAATTCCTACAGGATTGCATGCACCAAAATTCAGAATTTTGAAGAAGAAGAAAGCTGTGCATCCACTGTCTCGGTTAACCATTTATTTGAATCTGATATTAACCTTATTGGATCTGATATGATCTTATTTAGATATTATCTTTTATTTCTTGGTTTAATATATCAAATTCATAATCTTTCAGTACTGCTTGTAGCTGTTCTCATCAATGGTGTGAAGAAACAAGTACCGCAAGTCTCCTACAAAACTACTGTTGGGGATTTGATTCCATTTCACAGTTTTGGATCTGTTTTGAACCTATTTAGATATGATTTACTTTATTATCTGATATTATTTGGTTCATATTTTAAAATTCAAAAGCATTCAGTCATGCTTGTAGCTGCTCTCACCAATTCCGGTGTGAAAAATCAAGTACCGCACTTTCTCTTCAAAACTGCTGATGGGGATTTGGTGTTAGTTTCCTCATATGAGGTTGCTGATATTTTATTATGTGATTAATTATCTATTTCAGAAGCTATATCAGACTATGTATCTCCAGCAGTCCCATTGCTTCTCTACCATTGATCACATGCTTATCTTCTCACAGAACTAGTAAAGAGGAAGATTTTCTGCATCCGCCTAGACACCTGCCCTTAACACTTGGGGATGTTCTTACCACTCATGGTTTTCTGTTCATGGATGCAACATATCAGTTTCTTGAGTGTTATTCACATTCTCTGAATTCTCAAGAACCTTTCCTCACTTTTCAGTTGACTTCAGTTGCTCTACATGGGTCCAGTCTTCATCCGGCAGCTGTCTATATTTCTGATTTAGTTGAGCATATCATTCTTCTTCCAAAGAGGAAAATTCCTCTAGATATATGATGGAGAGGTTCAAATTCCAGGCCCCAGGATACCTGTGCACAGAAGAACCATATTGATCCTGATTCTACCTACTTAATTAGAAGGGGGGTTTTTTTCCCATGTGGTTTTTCCCCAAGCACCTTATTTTTGAGCAGTTACTTTACTTTACTTGATGTAATGGGTGACCTATGGTATTAGTTACCAGGGCCCACAGTTTGTCCAAGTTAGCATTTAGGGGGGGTGTTAGGATTATTAATCCTCCCTTGTCCAAATTTGGTCATATGTCTAAATCGGGAGTCATGTCTAAATCGGGAGTCCATCCAGTCTATTTATAGTAATTAGTACCATTGGTTAAACATGACCTAATTGGGGAACATGTTTCAATTACTGAAGTGTGGGGAACACTAATTGAGGCTCACTGCCACTTATTGCACTTGATTGCATAAGTTTAGGAGTCTCCTAGATCAATCCCTACAATTTAGGAAGCAACTGGGAGTGTCGAAACCAACCAAGGTCAGTTCATTTCAGTTAATGACTATTCAAGCCAAGTTAGGAGTCAGTTACATTCAGTTCTAGCTCTCTACATTCAGTTAAATAATGGTTTAATTAATTGCACACATGTGGGACGTTTTTCTCACCTACCACAGTCAGTTAACCATTATTTAATACTAAATGTAACACTTGGTTGTGTTTTAGAACTCCGGTTATGATTTAGACAAGGACAGTTAACTACTGGGTCTAGGAGTCAGTTACATTCAGTTCTAGCCCTCTACATTCAGTTAAATAATGGTTTAATTAATTGCACACATGTGGGGTGCTTTTCTCACCTACCACAGTCAGTTAACCATTATTTAATACTAAATGTAACACTTAGTTGTGCTTTAGAACTCCGGTTATGATTTAGACAAGAACAGTTAACTACTGGGTCCTCCAATAGTGATTTAGACAATGTCTTGGTTACCTACATTCAAGTAGAGTCATCGATTCGAACTTCCTCATGTGGATTCGAATTGCTTGTGGCTATTAAAGCCATTTTACATCATTGTAATTATTATTTGGATTACTTTTTTTTATTAATGAAAGCATTCACAGCTGCAAGCCTTTTGCACTGTTTCATTCTTCAATGGCTGAGTAAATTGTGAGATCTTCTTTGTGAGTTGTGTGTTTGTCTACAGATCTATATGCTCAAATTTAACAAATCCTGGAACATGCTTGAAGAAAAATGTGCTCAATATGCTGCTGAAACCGAAGTTTCGCACTCTGCCCATCTTACACTCACTGAGCTGGTGTTTCATGTTTCCCAGTAGTGCACTGCTCCAGTCATATACCGTGGGTCTCATGCACTCCACTACATAGAACATCAGAGGCCACAAGGCCTGGTGGAGTGAAGCCAAGCCTACTATCGTGCCCAGTGTCAGTAGGATGGCCTTTAGGCCCAACACCTATATGGAGTTAGTTGGGATCTAACTCCCACCTTCTCCATGTCCAGATAGCAGTACATCGCAATGTACTCATCTATAGTCAGGACACCTCCAAGCCTGCGAGAACGTAGGTTCACTACTTCCCCCCATCAGGAAATTCCAGTACTAAATTATATGTCCTCCAGCTCTATGGTGAGGGATATCCTATCTATCTAGAATGACTTTGAGTCTGGATCCCAGTAATCCACCAACATCTGCAATAGTCCTGGTTTGGCCTGTAAACCACCAAGACACCAAAATTTGTAGATCCCACATGCACGTAGCACTTGTTGATCCATTAAATCGGCCCTTACTACCACTTCTACATCACCATGTTCACGTTCTCTCCATTCTATGACCATCCTATAGAAAAAATTGGAAGTTTACCCATTAGAACACTTAAAAAACCTTATGCGTGGCCGCATACGTGACTGTTTGCCAAACAGTTGTGTATGTACATGACTGTAAGGGCATTTTTCACATATCCAGCTCTATATGTGGAAAAAACCTCGATTTTCGCTTGGGATGCAATGCCCATTTTGGATTGGCCTAGAAATCCAAAATCACTACGGAATTTGACAAAAATTGCATCAAAATGGAAGAGTAGAGCATGGGTAAGTACCTAGAAGAAATGGTAGTGGATTCCGTCGGCTGGATCTCCTAGAATTCGCTGTTGAAAATCTGAGCTCAAATGGGTAAAAATTTCAAATGTTTTATAATGTTTTGAATTTTTTACTATTTATAGAAATTTTTCAAATTTTTCAAATTTTTTACCCCCTTTCCTATAGTTTGGACCATTTCTAATCCTTTTGGACCGTTTTTGGACTAATTTATGATGTAGGAGACCTATTTGAGTGTCGTTTTAGCTGTTGGATTGACCCGTTCATGTCGATCTCAGGTATCATTTCTAAATTGGCATATAGGTTAGGTTTCATCACCGTTTTCATTTTGCATGACCTTATGACCATTTCATTATAGCCTCAGGTACGAACCCACTCTATTATGTCACAAAACCTTCTTACTATTTTAGAAGTGGCATGATATGAGTGGTAGAGCTTGACCTTACATGGGTACCCTAGTTAGCACCTTATTTGCATTTGGTGCCCATGTAGAGATTTTGTCCCTTAGGGTGTGGGAGTCCATTGTATAGTATTGCCATGACATTTCGTAAGAGCCTCATACTCCTCTTGATATTTTGCTGGCCTATTTCCCTCAGGACTCCCTTATGTCAAGTTGTAATTGCATTATCATGAGCTTTTCCTGCCTTATTAAGCTTTATGCCAGCTTCCCTAACATTGAGTTTCAGCCATATAGCCTGAGATTGTCTCATGTCTAGCCATGTAGAGACATTTTATATATCCTTTGCAACTTGATTTCCTATTTTTACCGGGAGGGGATTTTCCCCCGAGTGTCGCTATCCTACACATGTATCCTTGCATTGATCATAGGTATGTTCCACTGCTTGGAACTAGTTTGTTTGTCCCTATGACACTCGTCTCCTCCTAGTCTATAACTATAAAGCAGTTTGATTATTTTTCAAGCTTTTTAAATATTTGAAAAAGTCCAAAAAAATAAAAAAACCAAAAAATCGGAGAAGGAAAGATGTTATCTTTGGTAGCTGTCGAGTCGTTTCTCCTTTGAACAGAGCACTGTATATCGCATCCGTTGGTTGGGTTTATAGTTTGACTTTAGGAGTTGTACTCGTTTATCTGAGTTTATCTCCACCTACTGGTTAAGCTTCCAATCCCCATGAAGCCTCTGTCGATGCCTCCTGTGTTGCAGAGATGTCCCAGTTTTGTATATCGAGTCTATGCTGCCTTTATTCAGTCACCATTCATTGTTATGCTCTTGTTCGAAGGATGTTGAAACCTGATTCAGCCATTCCTCAGTTATCTTAAGTTTGCATGTCAACCATTCCCAGTATAGTTACTAGTTCGTGCACCTTATGATCGATTCCTTCCACATTATACAGCTTTGCTGAGTACCTCATGTTGGATGATGGGGGATGCCTTAATTCCCTCCTTCCAACGGATTTCATCCCATTGACTTTAGATCATTTATTCTGAGATTGGAATCTAGAGTCATTTTTTAGTGCCTTAAGACTTGCAGTCATTAGTGGTAGGTTCTCTCGCCATTGAAAGTCTTTGGGAATACATCAATGTCCCTTGATCGATGGGTCCTCTCAAGTTTTCAACCTCAACACATTTATTTACACTTGTTAGTTTGCACTCTAGTACCTTGATTCCCATTTTCATTATCGGTGGGTGATCTCGCGTCTATTAACGATATACATCAATGACAGGTAATCAGACGATGGACTACTATGTTCGACCTTGACACCTCTATTCACATAGTAGGACATGTATTCATAGTGGGTTGTGTAGAATACCTTCCAGATTGGTGGCATCCCTTATATGTTACCTCCTTGATCCTGCCAGTGTTCATGAGATTTCAGCTCTCGTGATTTGATTCTAGTATATGTCAGACATTTCCAACTATTATGGAGATCTTTATCCATTATATATCTTCAGCCATTATGGAGATCATGATCCTTTGTATATGTTCATCATGGAGATTCTGATCTATGTGTATTGTACATGGCGATGACCACTTATGTGATATCTTGTATCATGCCTATTCATGGCCATGTACTCTTATGTATCCGGGACTGCTATATGTATTTGTAGTTATATGTAGAGTTGTATCATTGTACTATGCTGGTTGGGTGGCTGGTTTTCCATTTGGGATCCTTCATCACTCCACTTCTGGATGGACTTATAATGTATTTCAGCCATCGTATGACCCCTTTGACCTCACACATTAGGGGGCATCTGTTCTAGCTGATTTTACCACTCTAGGTGAATCACATTTGTATGGCCTTCCCCTGTCCCTCTGTAGACTCCTTAGACCCCATGGACCATTGTTTGTCCTTTGATGTTTCCTTCACCATCCCTAAAAGCATGTGAAAATTAATACACGCGACTTTTAAATCCCTAATCACGTATATACATGGGTTTGACCCCTAAAACCACGTACATCAGGATGTGTGCATAATCCAAATACTTTTGGAGTTTTCCTTGACATGGATCCAACTCACTTGACTCCTGGCCTTCCATATGCCTTGATATCGCTCGGATTCGACCTTTCATTACCCATTTTAAAAGCTATATAAGGAACTGTTTGGTACATTGAAGGCATATGAGAGAATTGAGAGCAAAGAAATTATAGTCCATTATTGCTGGAACTTGTGCCTGAGTCTGCATCCCTTTTTCCCTTGGAGCACTTTTGTGCTTTTCCCAAGCTTGCCTTTTGCTTGTGAGCTTGCTATTGAGAGATGGAGGATTGAGGTGATGGAGGCCCAAGTGGGGGATTCAGTTTCTCTGATTCACAGACGTGCCAACAGAGGTTGTATCCATTGTAATATCTAATTTTATATTAATAGAAATATCTTTTCCTGTCCAATAATGTATGTTTGAATTGATATTTTATCCATGGATGATTTCAAATGCTTATACATTGTTGATTATATATGCTAGAATAGATCTAACACCAATATATATAGTATGCTTGTCTTGTTTACTTGTTGTTGAGGAAGTGATTTATCAATTCAAGATGAAGTTGGAAAGCTCAACGGGGATCTACTTCAACCATTCAGAATAAGGTATGATTTCTGATCCTTTAGTGTTATATATTTAATTTCTATTGCATATTGGAAATGATTTATTTCTGGAGTCAAGCCGTTTGTTGTGGTACCCCAAGCCATAGGAATTTCTCTCTGTAACAAACACCAACCACCATGTACACTCTTGAGGTACTTAAAACATGCCCAATGCAGTGGAAAGCTTTACTAATCACCCTTGGGGTAGTAGACCCCTTTGACTCCAAGTTGATCACATTCGACACGGAGAACGGAGAACCATGCATGCCTTCCACTATCGCCTTCCAAATCCTGGTGTCTATCTGAAACCTAGTTGTGCACCGGTGCATAGTGGATGAGGAGGAATCCATGTGCGTTATGTCCACCCTGGTTTGGCAGAAACCTGGATCACCAATTCTGCAACCATCCTCCACAACTCTGTGGGATTATGATGGAAATCCCACTGAATCCCAAGGAATCCTCTCCCATGTCCCCATCAAATTAGCTGGGAAGACAGTGCTGATCAATATAGAATTCGTCAATGCTCAACTGGACTATAACCTTCTCCTTGGGAGAAGTTATATGTATGCCATGTGAGCTGTCGCGTCAATTATCTTCTGTCTCATGATGTTCCCCCATGAAGGGAAGATTGTGACGGTTGATCAACTCACTTATCATGATTTGTAAGGGTTAATGACACCCACCAACATTATCCCTACCATCACCACCATTGAACCACAAGCGATGACCACACACACCAATGTATTCCCTGCAATCAACACCATGGTTGAAAACACACCAGCCCCCCCATTATTAAATCTGGGCCCTAGGTTGTTTGTCGATACCACCATGATGACTCCTTTCCCATTAGTGTCACCACCACCAGTACAAAATGAGAGTGTGGACTTGTGCATGGTCTCCTCCAGCACCACTGCACCCAAAAAACAATAGCAGCCATAGCCCCAACCACAACGACAACATTGTCCACAGCCGCAACATCACTCGTAACAGCAGCATTACGTGCAGCCGCAACCACAACCGCATGCCCACATGCAACTAGTAGGGAGTTATTTGGGCTCATCTCTAGTCCATACAATTCCCTTCCTCTTTCCCCCACCTGCTGTCATGGGAAAACTGGTAATGGCCACCTTAAGCCTGCTCAAATTTACATTGGGAATTTCGATGTGGTATCTTGATCCACCGGCTCCACCAGCAATGCCCCAGTTTATCTTAACCGTAGTGCAACCCATTGTGGTCAAGTCTCACCCTCCACCCGACCTGCAAAATCCAACTACCACACCCACACCAACACCGCCCCACCCAAAAAGGGCTAGGGGAAAGAATGCCAAAGCCACCGCAGAACCACGACAAGTCCCACCTTGCACTATCTGTGAGCAATAGGGCCATCCAGCTCAAAATTGCCCTAAAATCCCAATGATTCATGCGCATTTAGATGCCATGGATACAAACAAAAACATCCCCGTGGTTGAACTCCCAACTGCACCAATAGTTATAAATAAGTCTTTGAGAACAAACCATGCTTGTGCCCTCTATAGTTTGTATGGACATTACTCTCACCATTGCCAAGACCTACCCGAATTTCGAATGGATCTAGATAACCTTCGTCAACATTCCCCTGAGTCTAAAATCACCTTGATTGACTAATTTCACCCCCCATCGCCTTCTTCAGACACCATGTCCATTTACATGATGTCCAATTCAACTAACCCGCTTATCTCCACCTCCAATGACGGTCCATCAGACCTGTGTCTTTGTTGCTTCAGCAACAATGAGGAGATACTGAAAGCTCTGAATGCCCTGAAATACCCATGGGACAACATGTACCATCGCTTGTTCTTCCTCCCTGAAGAACTTGTGTTGTAGTCTGACCAATTTTCCGTGGTGACCAAAGATTTCATCCATGGGAAGGTCGACTGGTTTAAGAACCCCATCCCAGCACCAGATGCCTTCAAAGAAGGGAATATGGAAAACATTTCACCAACCATTAAAATCGAAATCTCAACCAATTCTGAGATTGCTGAAGAAATGATGCTAGGGGAATCTTGCTCCCTGGAAGAGTTCGATGCCTACAAAGCTCTCTTCCAAGAATTTCGTGATATCTTCACCTGGTCTTACACCAAAATTCCTAGCCTAGATCCATCCATCGTAGAACACGAAATCGACACATGGCCTGATGTGGCACTTGTACGCTAAAAGCAATAGCCAGTCCATCCATCCAAAGTGGCTGCAGTTAAAGGAGAGATAGAGAAGTTGTGCATAGACAACTTCATTTATCCCATCACGTACACTACTTGGGTTTCTAGTCCTGTTCCTGTGAATAAAAAATAGGGTACCGTTCATGTTTGCATAGACTTCTACGACCTTAATGGGGCATGTCCCAAAGACAACTTCCCCACACCCTTCATTAATCATATCATCGATGCGTGCATTGGAGATGAGGCCTTTTCCTTCATGGATGGTTTTTCTGGATATAACCAAATCCAAATCTAGAAATAAGACCGGTATAAGACAGCATTCACAACCCCATGGGGAACATTCGCTTACCAATTCATGCCCTTTGGCCTAAAAAATGCTAGAGCCACCTTCTAGAATGCCATGACACATTGCTTCTATGACCTTGTTCACATTATGTTGGTTTGTCTCGACAACCTCATCCCACAGTCATAGAAGCAAACAAAACACATAGACAACCTGTGACAAGTTTTCATACGATGTCACAAGTACAAAATCTGCTTGAACCCTTTCAAGTGTGTTTTCTATGTCCCCACAGGTTGTCCACAACGATTCATCGTGTCACACAAAGGAATGACCGCTGATCCCTGGAAAGTCCAAATGAATTCCCCCCTAACATCACCCCTTTGAGTGACAATGTTACAACTTGTATTATCGTATTTCCATTTTTTGTTTTACACATTTTCTTAAAATTGAGTCTTATGTATCATTTCCTCTCATTGATTCAAATGGAGCACACCTCAAACTGGTATATGAGATTCACAAATAGAGCAAGCAGATGGTCTTCGAACCTTGCCTCGGCTGCATGGGTCATCTACTCCCCATTGCATGAATTGATCCACATCGATGGGATATGTGTGGGCACTGCAACCAACAACTAGGTTGAATATGATGGTGTCAATGGCCTCCTGGCCGTTGCTCTTCAGTTAGGAATTCTCCATCTTGATGTCTTCTTAGAATCCCAGCTACTTGTTTCTCAGTTGAACAACCACTATTGAGTACGTGATCCCTGCCTCTTTAGAAAGTACCTGTGCACTAAAAAAATGGTTAGAACATTTGAATCCACCACATTCACACATGTTACCAAAAACCTCAACAGTGTCGTAGATCAAATGGGTAACGATATTATAAATTGGCACATCCGTAACTGCATATAGGAAACATACAACAATAACATCATGCATAACTATGTCTAAAAATACACACAGAAGTGTAACAATACATCACATAGACATTTGCATTCCACATCATCATAAAAAGACTCACATAATAAAGCCATTAAAGGACATCCACATGCGTCAAAAATATATAAATAAATAGATAAGTCGCATGTCCAAAACATGTCCAATACAAAATGAGAATCCACATATGCTTTCTCAGCACGATATACATAGCGACACAAAAAATAACTTAAATGCACCAACACACTAGGGGTAGCCCCACTAGCCTACTAATCCGACTCAGACTCGTCATTTGACTTGGTGTCATCATCTTCCTCAAAGGACTCATCCTCTGTAGGAAGATCACCTCTCGCTTCCCGGCGAAAATGCTCACAAGCCATCGCCATCTTCCTCATCACACTAGTCCACTTTGGAGGAAGGTTGTGAATAGCAACAATCATCTCACTACTCAGATGCTTCCAACCATCATCTGAGACTCTAGTAGAAATCTGCTCTAGATACGGCAGCACTCCATTCATATCGTTCCATCTCCTACAGAATCTCCCAGCAGGAACCGCCGCAGGAGCTATGGTAACGACCTGCCTTCAATGCCTAGGCGATAGACGAGGACCAATATTTTCATATACAACCAAGGACACCATCAATCCACATACATCAATAATAAAAACTACCAACCAAATCAAATACACTATGTGTAAAGATGAACATAAAAACATCACGCATACATACCGGCTGGCCCCCAAGCCTAGCTAGGAGGTCAGGGCATCTCAGGGTGTCCCTGGTAGTCCATACTTGCATACGACTACTCCTCAATCACTACAGGAAGCTGGTGCCACTGCTCCAACATATCCTTAGTAAAAAGGCGGCCCACTCTGCCGCCACCCGCTCAGATAATCATCTGACACCATCTGTACATCCATGGCTCTTGTGGACCACTATCCTGCACAGCTCAATGAGGACGAATTTTAGGTGCTTTCTAAAAAAAGAAAGCACACAGGAAGAAGCCAAAACAAAAACCAAGGCCAAAAGTCTTTGACTTGTTCAGCTAAAGCCAAACAACCTGCAGATACATCTGGCCCCATGCATAGTACGTGCCACCTATAGCACACTCTACTAGCTGAAGCTGCCTGCCAGAGATCTTGTGGCTCCCCGTGGAACCCAATATATGCTGCAATAAGGTTGCCACCACCCGTGTCGACAACTCCTCGATGTCACACATCAGGATATAGAATCTGCCCACATACGGTGTAGCGTAATAGTGACGATCGCACAACTCCTCCAATGTCTTCCCCCGAGACAACACAGGTGTCAAGTCACCAACCAGTCCCAACATAAGGATCCCAATAAGAAAGTATACATCTACCAACGTAATTTTGATATGCTGGACCTAAAAGAGGAACACCTCCTCATCAGTATCTTAGAAACTCATCAGTGTTATCATCAGCAAACGCAAACTCCACATGAGGGGTATCCTCATAATATTCAAAAATTTGTAATGGGCTAATGTATCTCTCACATTTCCGTCTCATAATGATGCATCCCTGAGAGTCTTGCAATATCTCTCTTGCCACTTGATCTCAGCCATCCTGCATAAGCAAAAACCCTAATGTGAGCCACTGCCATCATCAAAAAGCACCCACAAGAGACCAAGTCGCACCTGTTTGGTAAAAATGAGCACCCAAGTCACTCAAAATTGCCCCATAGGTGCGCCCAGGTTGTACCTTTTCCTTCAAAAGGTGCAACTTGGCTCCATGAAACCCAAACTGCTCATGGGGGGCCTCCAAGTGACCAAATTCAGAAAATAAACCACCAAAAATATGAGATTCAGTGAGAGCTCTTACCTACAAGTCGCAGCACTCGAAACCGTCGATCGAATCAAGAGAAATCAGCAAATGAAGAATTAGGGCCCACCTCTCCAACTCCACAATGAATAGTGACAATGACACCTCATCAGGTGAGCCCCACCCTTATATAGGCCCCATTTGACCTAATTTCTTCTGATCAACATAATAGGACCATACAGACTCCTTTTGAGATGTCATTTGCACCACTGATTTCAGAATTACACCCTCTATCACTTTATGAGACCATTGTCTCATGTTTAATAAATCAATTTTGGGACCATATCCCACAAGTCATCTTGATTTATGAGCCATGACATGATGATGCAAGTGTCTATGGACCTGTACTTGTATCACACTTCCCAATCGCTACTGATGCGAGTTTTCGGGCCACTGCCCATTAAGAAATGTCATTGTTTACTTTTATTTTGTATTTTAACACATAGTTGTCTTCTTCATCCACCGCACCTTATGCGGACTTCTGGACCATTGTCCATGAAACGATTTACTTTTATTGTATGTATTTGGCATATAACTACCCCCGGATTTGCACTCACATCGCATGTAGTCAAGTTCATCCAGTGCAGCACACACACATGCTCTCATGATCTCTGTCCAAGAGCCACTTTAGTTTACATGCCTTTTTCGCATCAACCTGCGAGCCTCTTCCGTGTTTGATCCCGCACATGTATTGGTATTTTTTAGAGCCTTCTGCTCTGTCCATACTACATAGATGACCGTTGGACCTCTATCCACCGTCCTGACATGGGGCACTGCCTATGCCACCGCCATCGGTTGACCACAATGGAGTTTTTTTTAAGCTCTTTTTTGACTCTTAAAAATAATGAAAAGATTGCCAAGTGCAACCGCTTCCTTTTCCACTCGCTAAAGTATAGGAAAGGTCATATACATTGTCTTTTTTACCTCCTTTTGTGGACCATGTAGACCATTAAATGAAAAGGACCACCTTGGCATATTCAAGCCAAGACCGTTCCCCTCTACATACTTTTATGATTTTTCAGGCAGAGGGGCTGCACTTTATGAAAAATCTCACTACGGGTTGTCGTTAAGCTTTTTTCCAGCCTTCTCATCAAGAAAAGATTGTCGAGCAAACTTGGTTTCATTCATGCTCATAAAAGTATCTGAATGACCATTCAGTCCGTATAGGTTTAACTTTTTCTAGCCTGATTGGACTAGCAACGGTAAAGAAGTCTCTCATCCCCTCTAGGATGGGGGATCTCTCCTATGTATTCTTTTATTATTTTTCAGGAACAGAAGACTACCAATGAAAAAGAGCCCCCACTAGAGTCTTCTTTGTGCTTTCAGACTCTCTAAAATTGAAAGCACCATCGAGCATTTACTTTCTCGGGCTCACCAAAAATCCATGAGATTGTACCACAACGATGTCCCTATACACTACCCCATAGAAAATAGTTTGGTAGCATTCCAACATTGGGTCTCCTTTGTTCAAAGTACTCTGCAATGTGTCTTCCTTATATCCCATCAATATCAAAAGCATCTGCCTCCTCCAAGTATTTCCCATTTGCAGTGACATTCTCGGTATTATAACTATGATCCCATTCCCATGAGTCAGTTTCATTTACTTCCTGGTCCGCCCTGCCATCATACTCTGAACAAAGGAATTTTGAGTCTACCACACTCCCCCTACCCTTATTCAATTCCCCCCCCACCATTTAGTGGGTCAGTCCACAGATTGTCTCAAAAATTTTGGTTATCTCCCTCATGCTCTTGGTTAAGGAAACATCATTGCCTTGACTAGGGGCAGGTCTCCCTATGTCGATGATAACACATATATTCCATAGGATAGACCCAGAGGTCCCTATATCTTAGTTTCATTAACCTCATTGATGATTTCCTTGGACCACTTGAGAGGAGTCCTTAGTGCCTCTCGAGATGGTTGTTTCTCATGTGCTCGACTCCAACTACATCATTGCACCATTGAGATTCGCATAGAGTTTGGTCCGCACAGTACTTGGTCGAAGACCCCGGATGTGACTTGACTCTAGCACATGGACAAGTATACTTGAGGGACCTAAATAGGTCATGTGCCCTGTGATTTATGGGTTGCATTGGGGACAGTGTTCAGAAGCCTCAGCAGTGCTTCGATATACCTTTATGATTGATGCAACATACTTGTACCACAGAGACTCTAAATCTCGATCAACGAGTCCATATAGCTATGTACCATTCCAGATCCAGCACATCGTTAGTCATAAAGATATAGCATTCCATGAGAATGCCATGGGTCCAATGTACCATATCAGTATTGTATTCAGCCTCACATTGAGGCAACCATTATTGTAACATCAGTTGTATATGATCGGCTCTTGTATTTTATAGCATAAATCAAATTATTCTTTTGACATTGTCATGAGGATGGGGATGCCCGCCTCATCCATATACATGTGACACATTATTTGTATCTCACCCATTGATGGGAACCATATTAATACAAAAACCAAAAGCCACCATGCCCTAGCCCCAAAAGCACCACCTCACCACAGCAAATCCTATGATGTCCATTGGCCATACGATGATCTCATGCCCTCACAAATTAGGGGGCAATTTGTTAACCGAAAAAAATCCCTCACTAAGCTCTCCATGACATACACCACCCAAGGACACCACTTAATGACCCTCCATTAGACCCCCACACCCTAAAAAATGCTTAAGGATGAAGAAAAGGGCTTAAAAACCCCAAAAAGGAGCCTAAAATACTCTCCTAGGAGCTAAACCCCCCAAAACAGGGCTAAAACCCTAAAAGGAGCTAAAATTAGGGAGAAAGGGGCTAAAAGCCCAAAATAAGGGCTAAAGCCCAGGCCAAGGGCTTAAAAGCCTAAAAACCCAAAAAAGCTATAAAAGGAGGGTATAGGGTCACTCTCAAAACACTTTTCCCTTGCATACTGTTATGCTGCCTGTGGATGCCTTGAGACCCTTTGTCTCTCAAGCCAGCCACACTCCCTCTCCTCCATATCCATTGAGCCATAGCTCCCCCATCCAAGAGAGGTGCTTCTTCAAGCTAGGGCATGGTGAGCCATTCCACCCAAATAGAAGGTATAGCTTGTTCTTTGTTGTATTTTCTTAGTTTTTTTCTTTGCTTTCTAATTCTTGGTTTCATTTGCAGGTTGATTTCCTAACTTGTTTTGCAGGTATTTCGATTTAGTATAGCTTAATGATTGTTTGCAGGTTATTGGAAGCAGATTCCTAGCCTTTGTTTGCAGAGGGGTTCTCCATATTTCTCTTCCATCTTTGTTTTCCTTACTGTTCTTTACATTCTATTTTTCCTTTCAGTCTTTTACAAGCAGGAACCTACCCTTCTGTCCTATAGACAGAAGGGAGCCATTCCTGCCCCTATAGCAAGGAGAAATCCCTGCTACAGGCCCATTAACCACCTAGTTCTGAAATGGGTGAGGTAGAGAAAATATTATATGAAGAGGATAGAAATTCACTCCCAATTGACTCTGAAAAATATGAAGAGACACCACATAAGTATGAATAACTTTTTATTGAAAATACTAAAGATAATTTTGAGACACATGCTACCTTGGAAATGAAACAAAGAGAATCTAATGATGGATGCCTGAAATATGGAGCACCTACTGATGGGTGCTCACACCTCTATGTTGGTGACATAGATATCACTTTTGAAAGTGTTTTTGCAAGCCAAAATTCCATTAAACATGAAAATTAAGACCTTGTAGCAGTTGAAGAAGAAGCAATATCAACTTCCCCATCACCACTTGAGCTTCATGAAGTTGCTCAAAGCAAGAAGGAAGAAGATGAGGATGTTCATTTGAAAGAGATTATTTTTCTTGAAGGGACCTTAAAGATGAATTAAAATAAGATCCAAGAGGCCCTTAGCGTACTCCATGATGCTCAAGCATTGGTACCAAATTATTTTTGGAGAGCTACGTCCTTGGAGGAGCCATCCTTCCTTGAAGACATGGAGAAGATTCAAAGAGAAATGTGCAACATCAAAGGTAATTTCATGTTTTTTTTTTATAGAAAAAATGTCATTGAGCTCAGTGAATGGTTACATGAATCCTACTTGAAGAATAATGAAGTTATTGATAAGCTCACAATTCAAAATGAGAAACTTCTTTAAAAGTTGCAAGACACTTGTTTTTCCTCCAATTTTTCAGATTGCCAAATGGTAGATTGTTGGGAGGATTCTCATGACATGGTGGATCATGAGAAATTTGAAAATTTGAATGTACTTGATGTGTTTGAATATGAAATTGAAGATATCCAAATACTTGATGTGGTGGAAGGGGAACTTGAATTATCTCTTGATGAAGGGTATGCAATTTTTAAAGAAGAGTATGATTCCTCTATATTGAAACCAATATATGACAAAGCTTTCACTCTCTTGAAGGAGATGCATAATCCTAATCCTATGGATCCTTCAAATTATGACAATTTTTCACTTATTGATCATTTGGGTGAGTTGGTTTTTTCTCCTACATCCTACACTTCTAATTTTTTCAGCATTAGTCTTAATGAAGTATGGCTGAAAGGTTTCTTTTTTATGGTGCCACATGAGGAGTATGAAACTCCTATATTTACTTTTTATGATGACATGGTTGGAGAACACTCTTATTCACATTTGCAGAAGCATCATTTGTTACTTTATTATGATGCAATTCTACATGGATGCACCTATGAGATTCATTTGATTCACTTGAAGACTCGTGGTTTTTCTTGCCCAACACTTGATTCATTTGATGCTAGAGGAACTTCATCAGACACTTGGGTGAAGAGGGATATGATTGAGGAACATTATCATTGGAAGCAACATCCTCAATTATTTTATGATTATATAAATATTCATGTGTGTATTGATGAGACTTCTTTGAGCCACTTGAAGTGTTCATGTTTGATCCGCTCCTTATTTGGTTCGAATTTTGGTGGAGGTTCTTCATTCACTTCTTGGATGAAAGAAGAAATGGCTGATTATTATTTTGATGCATATTACATTATTTGGGAGAGTCATTATAGTACATGGTATCCTAACCTATGTCATTGGATAATATTTGATTGGTCACTTGAAGCATGTATGCACTTGGAAAATGGTATTCTACTCACTTGGAGGTATAAGCACTTTAATGATTTTTTGATGAGGCACCTCCTTGATGTATCTTTTTATTATGTTGTTATGTACCTTGCTGATATATATTATGTAATCATGATTTTTGGAAGAATGTATATAAGAAAATGGGATCCATGAATTCTCTTTCGTAATGGTATCTGTTGGAGAGCACTCTTAATTGCTGGAGTGCAATGCAAGCAATGGGACCTCGGGATAGTTTTTAGTCCCATTGATTCCAAATTCTTTGGGAAGCAAGAAGTATGGGAGATGGATTCCCCACTTAATAACGTGATTTTAATGAGACTAGTGGAGCATACAACATGGTGGTTCCTCTCTAAAATTTTCATGGAATATCAAAGACTCAAAGTGGGCAGCTCAGTGGCAACTTCAAAGAATCATACAGAAAGCAGGTTCTTCAACAACCATGTTTGAAATTGCTTGAGGAAAATAAATATTGGGAAGGGAGGATTTTTAATGTCCCAAATTTTGCATTGGGTCATAATGGATAAATCTCATTTTCCATATTCATGAAATTCTTCAAAGGGATGCTAAAAGTCAAATAATTGCCAAGGAGGAAAATCACTAGTTTCCTAGGTTGGGGACAGATTCTTTGAGATTAGGAATAAGGGGGATAATAAATTATGTTTAGAAATTAGAAGAGGATAAATATTTAATAATGTATCTTATAAAATAAATAAAAGATAAAAATTAAATGTCTATGGATAATGGAGACACATGGATACTATGGGGCCCACTCAAGCTAGAATTCCTATGTTAAATGGCATCCTCTTCTTGTAATTTTGAATATATACGAAGCCTAATGTTTTGGTATGGATTATGAGGTTAATATAATTTTACATATACTTCATAGGAATAATTTGGGATGAAGTGTAACTTACATGGGAGAGGAAGAGCCAAAAGGGAGTTTCATGGACACTTGGCTAGATTATCCTTACATTTATGACATCTATGACACCAATGATGGATATTCTATGATACTTATGACACAATTCAGATATGAATGCTGAAATAATGACATAATTACATGTCAATACTGAATATATCATCTTATAGGTCTAATTTGGGAGTTGTAGAAGGTCAAGAGCCTCCTACTCAAATTTGGGAGAAGAGGGAAGGTGAAGAGAGAGGCCACATGTCATAGCATGAGAAGCCACACCAATTCAACTTGGATTTGGTTTATGGATGGATTTGGAACCTTAAAAAACCAATAATTCTTATAAAATACATGGACCATCCATTATAATAATATTTTTCTCATTTGTGAAATTGTAATTTGTGAATTGTGAGAGCTCGTGGATGACTAGTTTTTTTGCTTAAGCAAATTTCGAGGGTGAAAGATTCCCATCCTAGTTGGTGTTTGGAAATTACACTTAGGTATTTAAGGGATATTTAATGGAGTCTTATTTTCAGGTTCAAGCTATATTAATTTCATGCAAATCTCAATATCAGATTGTTCTTCCATTCATCTCAAGTTTTCTCACCATATTTCAGCTCTATGGAATGAGGCACACTTGGTGAGCTATTCATCTCTTTGAGTGAGATTATCTTTCTCCATTATTTTGTATTATCATGTAAATTATATTTTATATAAGTTCATAAATCTCTCAGGTATAAAATCCAATATATCTCATGTATTATTGTCCTATATTGAAGAAACAGTTCCATTTCCCCAATACCTTGTTGTAAACTCTTGCAATCTTGATGGAATCGAATATATGTGTACACCATTGATGATTTATGAATGAATGAAATTTAATTAATGTATACTATGGTTTTAATTTTCATTAACTGAGAATGGTTGGAAATTGGGTCGAATTTCATATCATTTGGAGTAAACTACATCACGTTTCCCCAAGGGTCCAAAAGTAGTTCTTTATATCTGATTGAATGAAGTGATAAAATCCATTGGAGTTCGATTGGTTATGCAAGCGAGTCTATGAGAATGTATTATATAGATACCCTTATTTATTTTTAGAATTTTAGTGAGTTTCTTTACATTTGAGAAGCCATTCCGACAATTACCTGGGAGGGATTTGAGCCCCAAAATTGCTAGCTAAAGCATCTATCTTATTCAGAATTTGATATAGAATTGCAGAAGTAATTGGAAGGAAATAATACATCCATGAAAATTATAATTAATATATTATATAATTCATACACCTTCTTAAGATGAATTGGAATAAATTGTGCTGATTTGGGGACCAAGACACTAAAACTAGTAAAGAGCCAAAATTGTGAAAAAATTGGAAAATTGGGCATTTTAATAAAATTTCAACAAAGGGGACATTACAGTTGTATCAGAGCATGATATTGTCACCTGATTTGGTATTATATTTATGATTACAGTAATTAAGGGACCACCATTATATATTGAAACCCAAAAGTGCTTTTGTTGAAGAGGAAAAAAAAAGTAGGAGAAGAAGGCAATTTTTTGGAAACTATGACTAGGCATGAAAAGAGAACCTCATATGATGGTGAGGAGATAATAAAAATCATGGAACCTATCCTTGAAAAAATTACCAATAATATTATGAAAGGATTCCAATTTTTGGCTATCCAAATTTGGGAAAATATATTGATTTTAAGAAAACCAAGGGGAAAAATGCATCAGTTTGCTTGAAGGAGCAAAAGAAGGAGACCCATGAACCACCTAGTTCAGAAATAGGTGAATTAGAAGAAGTAGTATATGAAGAGGATATAAATTTACTCCCAAGTGACTCTGAAAAAAATGAAGAGACATGATATAAGTATTAAGAAGTTTTTATCGAAAATACTGAAGATAATTTTGAGACACATGTTACCTTGGAAATGAAACAAAGAGAATCTAATGCTGAATGCTTGAACTATGAGGAGTACCTACTGATGGGTGCTCACACCTCTATTTTGGTGACATAGAGATCAATTTTTAAATTTTTGATGCAATCCAAAATTCCATTAAACATGAAAATGAAGACCTTGTAGCAGTTGAAGGAGAAACGAGATCAACTTCCCCATCACCACTTGAGCTTCATGAAGTTGGTCCAAGAAAGAAGGAAGAAGATGAGGAGGTTAATTTTAAAGAGCCTAATTTTATTGAAGGGTCATTAAATATTAATTAAAAGAAGATCCAAGATGCCCTTTACATACTTCATGACATTCAAGCATTGGTATCAAATTCTTGTTGGAGAGCTACTTCCTTGGAGGAGTCTTCCTTCCTTGAAGACATGGAGAAGATTCAAAGAGCAATGTGCAACATCAAAGGTAATTTCATGTCTTTGATTTTTGATAGAAAAAATTTCATTGAGATTAGTGAATGGTTACATTAATCCTACTTGAAGAATAATGAAGTGACTGATAAGCTCACAATTCAAAATGAGCAACTTCTTGAAAAGTTGCAAGACACTTGTTTTTCCTCCGATGTTTCAGATTGCCAAATGGTAGATTGTTTGGAGGATTCTCATGACATGGTGGATCATGAGAAATTTGGAAATTTTAATGTATTGGATGTGATTAAATATGAACTTTAAGATATCCAAACACTTGAAGTGGTGGAAGAGGAACTTCAATTGTCTCTTGATGAAGGGTATGCAATTTTTAAAGAAGAGCATAATTCATCTACATTGGAATCAATCAATGAAAAAGGTTTCACACTCTCAAAGGAGATGCATAATCCTAACCCTATGGATCCTTCACATTATAAAAAATTTTCACTTACTGATCATTTGGGTGAGTTGGTTCTTTATCCTACATTCTACACTTCTAAGTTTTGCAGCATTAGTCTCAATGAAGTATGGGTGAAAGGGTTCTTTTTATGGTTCCACAGGAGGAGTATGAAACTCCTATATTTACTTTTTATGATGACATGGTTGAAGAAAAATCTTATTCACATTTCTAGGAGCATACTTTGTTACTTTATGATGATGCAACTCTACATGGATGCACCTATGGGGTGCATTTGAGTGAATTGAATACTCGTGGTTTTTCTTGCTCAACACTTGGTTCATTTGATGTTGGAGGAACTTCATCCGACACTTGGGTGAAGAGGGATATGATTGAGGAACATTATTATTGGTAAAAAAAACCTCTATTATTTCATGATGATATACATATTCATGGGTGTATTGATGAGACTTCTTTGAGCCACTTGAAGTATTCATGTTTTATTTGCTCTTTATTTGGTTCATATTTTGGTGGAGGTTCTTCATTCACTTCTTGGATGAAAGAAAAAATGGCTAATTATTATTTTGATGCATATTAAATTCTTTTGGAGAAGAATTATAGGACATGGGATCCTCACCTATGTCATTGGAGCATATTTGATTGGTCACTTGAAGCATGTATGCACTTGGCAAATGGTAGTCTACTCACTTGGAGGTATAATCACTTTCGTGATTTTTTTATGAGGCACCTCCTTGATGTATCTTTTTATTATGTTGTTATGTACTTTGATGATATATATTATGAACTCATGATTTTTGGAAGAATTCATAGAAGAAAATGGGATCTAGGAATTCTCTTTCCTAATGGTATGAGTTGGAGAGAACTCTTAATTGTTGGAGTGCAGTGCAAGCAATGGGACCCTGGGATAGTTTTTAGTCCCATTGATTCCAAATTCTTCAGGAAACAAGCAGTATGGCAGATGGATTCCCAAATTAATAAGGTGATTATAATCAGAGTATTGAAGCATCTATAATGGTGGTTCCTCTCTAAAATATTCATGGAATCTTGAAGAATCAAAGTGGGTAGCTCAGTGGAAACTTCAAAGAATCATACAGAAAGCAGGTTCTTCAACAACCATGTTTGAAATTGCTTGAGGACAATAAATATTAGGAAGGGAGGATTTGTAATGTCTCAAATTTTTCATTGGGTCACAATGGATAAATCACATTTTCCATATTCATGAAAGTTTTCAAAGAGATGCTAAAATTCAAATAACTGCCAAGGAGGAAAATCACTAGTTTCCTAGGTTGGGGGTGGAAACTTTGAGATTTGGAATAAGGGGGATAATAAATGATGTTTAGACATTATAAGAGGATAAATATTTAATAATGTATATTATTCAATAAATACAAGATAAAAATGAAATGTCTATGGAGAATGGAGACACATGGAGACTATCGGGCCCACTCGAGCTAGAATTCCTATGTTAAATGGCATCCTCTTGTAATTTCAAATCTATGGGAAGACTTATGTTTTGGGATGGATTATGAGGTTAATATACTTGTCCATATACTTGATATGTCGAATTTGGGATGATGTCTAACTTACATGGGAGAGGAAGAGCTAAATGGGAGTTTCATGCACACTTGGCTAGATTCACCTTACGTTTATGACATCTATGACACCAATGATAGCGATGCTATGGCAGTTATGACACATGTCAGATATGAATGCTGAAATAATGACATACTAACATGTCAGGACTTAATAGAGCATATTATAAGTCTAATTTTGGAGTTTGAGAAGGGCAAGAGGCTCCTACTCAAATTTGGGAGAAGAGGGAATGTGAAGAGAGAGGTCACATGGCATAGCATGAGCAGCCACACCAATTCGACTTGGCTTTGGTTTATGGATGGATTTGGAACCTTATAATACCAATATGTTTATAAAATATAGGGATCATCCATTAGAAGAATATTTTTCTAATTTTTGAAATTGTCATTTGTGAATTGTGAGAGCTAGTGGATGACTAGTTTTCTTTCTTAAATCAATTTCGAGGGTGAAAGATTTCAATCTTAGTTGGTGTTTGGAATGGAAACTTAGGTATTTCATGGAGCTTTGATGGAGTATTATTTTCAAGTGAAATCTATAGGAATTTCATGGAAATATCAATATCAACTTGTTATTCCATTCATCTCATGTTTTCTCACCATATTTCAGCTCTATGGAGGTAGGCGCACTCGGTGACCTATTCATCTATTTGAGGGAGGTTCGTTTGCTCCAGTGTTTTGTATTGTGATGTAAATTATCGTGAGATATTCATCTCATGGAGGGAGATTCTCTTGCTCCAGTATTTTGTATTCCAATGTAAATTATATTTTATATAAGTGAATAAATATCTTAGGTCTAAAATTCAAGATATCTCATGTATTATTTTCTAATATTGAAGAAACAGTGCCATTTCCGCAATACCTTGTTGTAAACTCTTGCAATATTGATGGAATCGAATCTATGTGTGTACCATTGATTATTTATGAATGAATGAACTGTAATTAATGTCTATTTTTTGTTTCATGTTAAGTAATGGAGAATTTGTGGCCATTGGGTCGAATTTCATATCATTTGGAGAAAACTACATCTCGTTTCCCCAAGGGTCAAAAAGTAGTTTTTTTATATCTGATTGACTGGAGTGATAAATTCCATGGGAGTTCAATTAATTATGGATATGAGTCTCTGAGAATGTATTATACACATCCCCTGATTCAATTTGATAATTTTAGTGAGTTTCTGTACATTTGGGAATCCATTTCGGCAATTACTTGAGAGGGAGTTGAGCCCAAAATTGCTAGCTAAAGCATCTATCTTATTAAGAATTTCATATCTAATTTCAGAAGTAATTGGAAAGAAATAATACATCCCTGAAAATTATAATTAAGATATTATATCATTCATACACCTTCTCTATAGATTTGGAAGCAATTGGGATGATTTGGAGACCAAGACACTAAAACTAGTCAAAAGCCAAAATTGTGAAAAAATTGGAAAATTGGGAATTTTAAGAAAATTTCAACAAAGGGACATTACACATTCCTAGTAGTTCCATGTTACATGAGAGATAATGATAACATAATTCTATCATGATAGTAAAAGTAAAAATATGTATAATTTTAATCTCTCAAGCTATGTTTTGTATCAATGGAGGGTGTTACCCAATTTTTGACAAACTAATAGAATGAAGTTTATGTTTCCCTCTATACTTGATGCAATGTCTATGTGATTAAGTGTTATGGAATGTTTGAAACTTGTATGTTGTTATCACCTGCCTTGTTGTTTCCTGCTTGAGGTGGATCCAGGATGGTTGGTAGAGGGGCAAGCAACTAAGGGGTGGAACCACAACTGCCTAGACTCATTAATGGATGGTTGTCACGCCAATCAAGGTAGCCTTCACTTTAGGTTATCCTAGTCTAGGACAAAAATGGGGGAGACCCGGATCTGCTCCTGACAGGAGAGATCGTACCTCGACACCAGAAGAAAATTAGATGGGGCTTTAGGGTACTTAAGGTGCAAGGTGAATGGAAAACCTGGCTCTAGGTTTTAGGTGCTAGAAACTAGTGGAGGTGACCACTGTCTTGGGAAACGTAACTATAACAGGGTAAACAAGGATAGAGTTGGGACTATCTAGTACCTAGAAATCAAATTCAATGAAAGGTATTTGAGTTATCAGTAAATGTTGGTAAAGGGAAAATTCTAAGAGTCTAAGGGTAGCGCTAGTTAGGAGATCAGTGATTTGTGTGCATTGGACAATGGAGTCAGTAGTAAAGCAATGTTTCAGAAAACCCACCTGGGAGACACCATGATCTACGAACTAGAAAGCAGTTGGTCCGAAAAAGCTAAGGTACATGAAACCCAGCTCAATGGATGACTGGCACTAGGGATTGGGAGGATAGATCTGTAGTTTTAGGGTCACTAGGAGGCTAACGGCTCAGTGTTGAGGATGAGAAGAGATCACGAAGACCTGATCTAGAAGCCCAAATTAGGAAAACAATAGGAAAATCAGATCTAGAAAAGTCAAAATATGATGATAGGGCTAGGAGGCTGGAAATGATTTTTTCAGATCTAGGGAAAACTAGGATGAATTAGCATAGTGTTGAGGGTATTTTGGGATTCTTGGGACCCAATATATTAGCCTATCATGTCATGTTTTAGAAAAACCTACTTCCGAAAAGGCCAATTTTTAGTGAGGGCGCTATGGTAGTTTCAGTCTATTTTTCAGATCCTGGTCAAACTATTGAGCCTCTTGATAGCATTGGGGTTTATTTGGACTTCCCAAGACACAATATATCCATCTGTGAAGTCAAAAATTAGAAAAAACTCAAAACCCTAGCATGTCAATTTTTTCAGTGGCAAGTTATGCAGTTTTCTGCTGAAAAATTAGATCTAGGTCAATCTATGAGGAATTTGACCAGTGTTCTAGTTGATTTAGTTAGGGGGAGGCCCGATATATGATACCTAGAAATGGTTTGGAAAAATATTGGATGGTTCCTTGATTATTGATTTTTTTAGGTTTTTATGGTTTAGGAGTTTTCAGAAAAATAGTTAAATTTCAGCAAGGTACAATGGATAAAGATTAGAAAAGAAGAACTTACCTGTAAATATTACATATATAAGCTTGTAGAAGTCTATAATAGTGACTATCCAAGCTATCCCCATCAATCCTAGAAGATCCCCATGATTTCTATAGCATATGCAAGCTCCAAGCCATCAAAGTGCCCCCTACCCTGCATGAGAAAACGTCAACCATATCATATTTTCACATACAAAATAAAGAAAATGAATGCTATAAGACAGTAAAATGAATTAATCATAGATCGCAATGAAACTAATGAAAAACCCCTGATCCAAGATGAAGAGAACCAAGCGAGTTGAGGCCCCCCTACAAAAACGCTCCAGCCAAAACGCCCTCCTGTAGACAAAACAATGATAGCCACAAAACAAAATAGATCTCATGAGAATTTCCATGATGCTAGTAAGCTGAAGACAAGCTAATCACCATTTGAGCAGATTAGATGCAAAGCAAATCCAGAAAATTTCCATAGAAAAAGTCTTTCTATTATTCAGATCCAAGAGCCAAAGACCCCATACAAATGAGAATCTCTCTCCTTTAAATAAAAATGAGAGAACCTCAATCATAACCAAATCCTAACCACTTTCAAAATGAGTGGCTAAGATTAAGAGATACAATGTTCTAATAAATGGTTGAGATGAGCTCAACATACAATACATGGATCAATATAATTATAATTTACCAAAGTGGACTTAAACCACCCGAATAAAGGTAACCCACTCAACAAGAAATTAATGAAAGCACATGGTGGGTCCAAGGAGTGTTTGAATAACTCCCTTTGGGTGTCCCCATGGCACAATAAATAATATAACAATTTCAAATTTTGACTTTTGTGCCTCCTTGAGGAAATCATGGGTCTCCCAAAAAGCTCCAGAAAATATATAAAATTTTCCCAAAAATAGGTGCGGGCCCCATAAAATGCTGAAACTACTAGAGAAGGTGTGGAATACATCACTCTCATCATTATGACTCACCCCATGCAATTCGTTTGCCTCAGTAGCCAAAAACTCTTTCTTCAATAGCCGTTTGATCATTTTTTAATCTGCCTCGAGAAATGTGATACTGCTAAAACAACCTCCTAGGGTGCCTGTGTTGTAAAATTGATCCCTCCAAGCTCTCTGGAATGGGGGTACACTGGTACAAACAAGTGGCTTCACCCACTATGCCCATACAATGCACTAGGAGATCCAACTAAAACATCTCCCTGCTTAAACAAATCAATCTGTGAAGAAAAATTACATCAGAAAAGCAGAATAAGCTTGATCACATCTGTAAGTGCCCAGAACTGGAAATAAACTGTCTCATTGGACTTAAAGAGTCCCAATCCATCAAAGGTGTATGCTCATACCCCTCATAGGTCTCTGTCTGATCATCAATCATAACCAATAAATAATATAACCATCTATGAATAATCAGACACCAATAATAACTTAGAATATATCAATCCACTGCAAGTCTTACGAGTTTAAACCATGCTCTACAACTCATTCACATAACAAAATCAATAAGTAGCATTCATTTCACTAGTGGTACATCAACAAATACTTATAAATATTAGGCTTTATTTATTATTACATACACTCAAACTTTCAAGACTATACTCACTTCATAGCTGTAGTCATTTTGCTACTGAAGGTTAAAAGGTGGAAATGACAAGGCTAAGGCAAAGGATGACCTCCTAATCAACATCATGACACTTTGGACAAGGAAATGGAGAACTCACTATAACCAATACTAGATAAAAAACAACACAAGGAATGGCAGTGCCTCACAAATGGATGAGTTGTTTAGAGAGTGCTTATTCAACTTAGGCATCATGTCTACATCAATCTTGATCCAATTTCATTAGGATCACATTTTATTCTGTGGCCTTTTTGGCCTATATGAACCCTTTGGGACTTCACCAGTGCTCAAAAGCACAGCTAATCACAGCTTTCATCCGGGCCATATTTATTTTTGACAAGGTTAGCAATTCTTTGATATAACATTTTTTAACTATTGCTTTTTGGACCTTTTCTTATACTCTTCAAGGAGTATTTCAACATTTCATTGCTCTTTCCCTTTTTACATATGTTAAGAAACACATTTTTACAATTTTCACTTTCCATGGATGCATATTTAATATTTCAATAAAAGTAGTACATGAGCTTTAAGTTTTAGCCAACACCATCTCAAGTGACTAGGGGGAATTCTGCACAGTGCCAAACATCGGTACAACTAACCAGAATGATTTAGGCATACTATCCAACTTACCAAAGGTAAGTTTTGTCACCAACCCAGAGCCGAGACATAATGTAAATAGGGAGGCTTGTCCAACAAAGGTTCTAGCGGGGAAAAAGGTCCTCCATGCCATAAGTCAAGAAGTCAGTCAGGTTGAAAATTAAACTAGAAGGTAATGGATAGATGAAGACAATGAAATGATGGAGCCAATCACTAGCAAGCCAAAAAAATGGTGGGAATGACTACCTCTATTCTCCCTAAGGAGGGTAAAACCAATGAGTATAGATCAAGAACTTCAAAGCCAGAGTAAGGACATCAATACATAGTATAATATACAACCAATTCCATATAAATATGACCACCAGATCATAATACCACAAGTCAATATATGTCACAAGAATCAAAATAACCATAACACCATATAAATACTGAGTCATATCCATGCAATACAATCCATTTGAAACACCATATATCCAATGAGAAAGTATTGATATAACATTGGGCATCCACTACTGCTCTGAAATAAAATAAATGGCTATATTGGTCCTCAAATTTGAGTGTCTTGATACTCAGTCCTAACATGGGAGTGTACAATAGTCCACTAACATAATAATGATCCATCAAAACTGTTCATCTCAACATCTCACATGTAAGAGATCTAGCTGAAAAATGTACTGTGACTGAAAAATGGAATATGGTAGCCTGGCTACTATATATGTGATAACATATGTTAAACAATTATTTATGTATGAATCTAACAATTGATTAAGGTAGAGTTGAGATTACGTTGTGTGAGAAGAAACCATCCATCCCTGCACAGATTTGTCAAATTTCTATGTAATTTCGGATACCCTTATTGGGTGAGACCTTACTCTATCCATACGGTATTGAAAATTTCAATTCTTATGGAGTTTTTATTGGTAATATAAGTTGAAATATAGGTCTGAAAGACTACAACCAAAACCTAGACTTGCGACAGAAGATACATTATTTTTTTCTCAATCATAGAGCTTTGAGAATAGGGAGTTATGAGGGTAGGATTGTATAGGCTATGACATTTTTAGAATTTTTGTCACATAATTTATTGCTAAGTAATATAATGTAGGTATTCTATAGCTACATCACCTAGTCGACGAGCATTAAACTTCATGATTAATGCACTCTCAATAAACAACAATTCATTACATGAAATAGCATTAGGTTAAATGAAAATCCTAAGAACCCATCTCTTCCCATTACAAAGAAATAAGGAGTAATATTTCTTTTGGATTGATATTTCATTGTAAGGGATACTATCATTCAACAAATGTGAAAGGTTAAATGACAACTAGTGTTATCCAAAATAACCATTCAACAAAAACACAATTAACAGTTAACATAATCTAAAACAACTTATATTCTTATATTCTATTTATGATATTTTATTTTATTAAATAACACATTACACAAATTTACCCTACTATTATTTCCTTTCCAAAGGTATCATCAAACATATGTTTTAATGTGAACTTGATGCAATTGGTGCTCTAGTGTATTGTTTTTTTCTTTTAGATCTTGAAATAACATATTCAATAATTTTTGTTATGATAATAAGGGGCGATGTGTGAGTTTGTTTTCAAATATTTTTCTTTAAATTAATATTTTCTCTTTATTTTCTTATATAATTATGTTTTTATTTATTTATTTATTTAATATTACTTATAAACAAGATCCATACGGTGGTTTTGATAGATTGATACTTTGTAAGTATATGTATTGATATTGAAGGTTCATTAGTAGTGAGATTTAGAGCATTGTACAATATAGACAATCTTGGATGCTATGTCTAAAACCTAGTTTGTACATGTTTAAATGGTTTTCAATTTATGACTAAGAAGATATAAACCCCAAATTCACACTCATTTAGAAAAAATACATGTTTAACATGCATATAGAGATTTGAACCATTGTATTAAAACCTTAACACCCTTGAGGGAATTGACTGTAACTTATTTATTTCATAGAGTAATTCAACAAGAGAAATCCATAATAAATCAAAGATTAATTCAGGTTAATTTTAATGATGTAGGAGGATTCAAAGATCAATGGGTTTACATTTTGTATGAAAAAATAATTATGCATAAAGGAGCTAACGTTTAGGATGAGGCTTGCATTCTAAATCCAAAAGGTGTCAAGGATATTTCTAGATTTAGTTCTAGGATAATAATTTCTTCTTCTCCAATAAGAGTTTGTATATGGTATCCAGAAAGGTCTAGTATGGTCTTCTTCAAATTTTGGATCATTTATGTTCAAGACATAATTACAACGCTTATTCTTATATTAAAATTCCTTTTATTGGGTTTATGAAATAAACCACAAGGGCTTCACTGACAGGGGGGTACCATATCACATATGTTCGTATTGGGGGTTTTTAATTAAAAAAACATTATATTGGGGTCATATTAAGGGTGTAGGGTTTTTTTATGGGTTAACACTAATATATAATATGTTGGGGTTTTTATTAAAAAACTAGGTGAAGAAGAAGTGCATGCGGGGTGTGGAGAAGAATCGTGAGCAAAACACGAGTGGGGTGTAGAGAAGCAACGCGAGCATAGTGCCAGCAGGGCGTGGAGAAGTGGTGGAGAAGAAACACAAGTGCAACATGAGTGGGGTGTAGAGAAGCAATGCGAGCACAGTGCGAGCAGGGTGTGGAGAAGTGGTGGAGAAGAAACACAATCACAACGTGAGAGGGATGTTGAGAACCAATGGAAAACATTTTTGTTGTGGTTTGGAAAGTTTTGGTTACCAATACTTGTGTTGGACTGTAGCCACACTATGCCAAGACATGATCGATGGTTTGGTTTCCAAGATGGTGTTGGAATATGAGGAGACATGGACAAGGTTATGACTTTTTTTTTGTAGGGTTTAGTTTCCAAGACTATGTTGGAATGTTCTGACACGTGGCCGAGGTTTTGGTTGGTGTTTGGAAGGGTTTGGTTTCCAAGAATATGCTGGTATTCACATGGATGTTTCCAAACATGGACGATACTACCAAAATAATCCTGAGTGGGGTGTGGAGTGGGTGTAGAGAAGAATAGAAGCAGTGGGAGAGGGGTGTGGAGAATTTTGTCATTGTTATCTTTGCTCTAGGTGTTGGTTATTTGATGGGATAAACTTAAGCCAATTATTACATCATCTCTATTGTTGGTGGTTATTGGTTTTCAATATGGTGATACCCTTACCTTTACAACTGGTTTTGGTGCTTAGGAAATTGGCCCTATTTTACCAAATTAAAGTCCAAGGAGAAGCAGTGTGAGGAGGGGATTTTTTTGGGTCTGATACGTACAAGGTAATAAGTGCTTCAGTTGCAAGGTCAGAGATGTTTGGTTAGTTGAACTTGTTTCTTTTCAATGTCGTTAGTTAACATATAAGTGTTTGAATTTCGAGGTCAGAGATGTTTGGTCTATTGAACTTTTTGTGAACTTGTTTCTTTTCAATTCCATTAGTTGACATATCATGGGTTTCAGGGGAGAATTAAATAATTTCAGTGAACCTACAATGACTTTGATGAATTATTTCAGTGAACCTACATTGAAATGAATAACATTCTTGATGCGCATTATTCCTTTAGTAGGTAGTGATGTATTATAGGTGTTATGTGTGATATATGCTGGTTGTGAAATAAATATTCAATTGAAGGTGCTAGTCATTCATTAGTTTTGTCATCTAGGTTTTTGTTATGCTAACAAATTTTAGATTTTGTGTCTACCTAATGGCTTGTATTTTTCAAATGTTTGGTTTGATTCTAAGTCATTGACAATATGTGCCATAGTTTGGTGGAACTACAAGGACTCGAACCATACTCCAACTAATGCTCTACATGGATTTCAAGTATTTACTTTAGGATCTATTCCACTAAACACCTATTTTCCCGATGGTGGCACTGATATGTCACTATTTAGTAAGCACCATAATTTGAATGATATATGGGATAAATAAATATGGATTGTTATTGAGAGCAAAGAGAAAAGTGAATATACAGAGTTTCATGTCAAGGAAGTCCTTATATTAAAGATGAAGCATACTCTCTTCTCTCTCTTTCCTTTTAGGAAATAGGGAATTTATCGATTTCCTACTCCATGATTCTTACTAACTTCCAATTCATTAATTAAATGTTCTTTTGTTATCACTTAAATCAATTTAAAATTTGTTATTTCTTAATGGTTTGCATGCATTATGTTTTCATTATATGAAAAATTACAACTTCTACTTATTGGATAGGAAATAACTAGGTCCATATTATTTAGTCTCTAATATGCTGAAGTTAATTGTAATTAATTTTTAGATTGAAAATTGCTCTCTGTTCATAAAAATCGTAGCTTGTTTAACTTGTATTACGCTAGGAAATCCAACATGTTAGAAGTTCCACTCATCAAAATGTTAGGTATGTATGTACTTTGACAAATAATTTCCATGATATAATACATAGTGAATTGCAACACGTGGTACAATGAGTTCCTTATTTTGACCCTCCAAAGAGTTCACGGGCTATTAGTTCAGTTGCTCTAAATGTGCACTTGTACATTGACAATAAAGTAAGTTTTGATTTAGATAATAGATGTGCTTATAGATAGGGATTGATTTATAAGGTATTGTTTTGGTTAGTCTTGTTGATGTATTTGTAACTTCAAAATGTATTCACTTGTATGTCTTATGTATTGTACCCTGATGTTCCTATTGAGAAGTATCTGTAATGTAATTGAGTCATGTCATACCCCAATGTTCCTATCGAGAGAATCAATAATGTAAACAAGTCATGTAAAGTCATATAGGGCAACCCTCCTTATTCTTCAAGGTTTAAAATCCCCGCAGTTTCAGGGAACTAGGGTTATTAGACTCCTAGAGAAGTCGACCCTAGTAAGTTATTGTCAAGTAGGGAATTAGTATAAATAGAGAGTGAGCCTCTATATTTAACCCAAATTCACTCACACTTAGTTGTAGCACATGATTGAGAGAGAAGGAGTTGGGATAAGAGAGACAACAAATGTCCGATATCATCTTACTTTCTTTGGGTTTTAATGCTACTATTGGTGCTTACTCTATCTCTGAGGAAGTTACAATATTTTCTCCTTTATGGTGTCCCCGAGGAAAATATTTGTGTCTATTTTATCTTGTGATTGATTGTTGTGCGTGTTATTCTCTCAGATAATATCCTAAGATAATACTGTCAAATTGATAAAAATCTAACATGGTATTGGAGCTAACCTGAGAAAAAGACACTATGCAACACATAGGCTAGGGATTCTTAATTTTTGGGTCTAGATCCACAATCCATCAACAAAATGAGGCTGGGATGAACCTCCATTGAAGGGTGCATCTTTCTTTCAAAGTAGAATCTGATTTTGAGCACTTTCAGTTTTTGACCTACCACTGCGTCGAGAAATTTGGGCTTTTCACTGAAGAGGAAGTTTTGAGTGACCCAGGATAAAATTGATCTCCTCCTCAAAATCAAAGTTTAGATACAAGAATCAAGATTTTTGGTTTGGTAGAACTCCAGGAAAGTCAAACTCTAATTTTCCCTGGAACCAGAAAACTAGCACTATAGAAAATCAGCTCCATATCTAGTTTTCATCTTCTCAAATTGGTAAGATCTAAATATTTTGTATTTCCATTTGAGGTTCTCTGTTAATGTGTCTCATCACACCAAGATTGATCAAAATATTGAGGGATATGATAATTTATGAGCCTTGAAGTATAGGATCTCCTTGGTTTTGGAAGAAAATGAGTTGGACTCTTACATCAGTGAAGAGGTTCTAGTTCCATAGGGAGATGAGGCTAAGGCCTTACACAAAACGAAATTGGTCATGGATAAGAGTATTATTGCTGATTCAATTAAGGATAAACTCATACCACAGGTGTCCTCCCTAAAGACACCTAAGGCAATGTTTGATGCCCTGACCAATCTATTTAAAGGGAATAACATAAACCAGAAGATTACTTTGAGGAACTAGTTGATGAATGTGAAGATCCAGAATGCAGAGACCATACAATCATACTTTATAAGGGTCTCTCAGTTCAAAGAAAAACTTGAAGCAGTGGATAAAGAAGTGGAGAATGCAGAGATTATGATGACTACCTTGAGTGGTCTCCCTAAGTCATGGGATTCCTTAATTCAGGGGATTTGTGCTATATGAAAGCTAGTCAACTTTAGTAGACTATGGGAGGAATGCTCACAAGAAGAAGCTCGAATAGTATCCCGAGAAGAAAAGATGGGAAGTGAAGATCAAGCTCTCACAGTATAGTCCAAGAAAAGAAAAAGGGACTATCATCACCAAAAATGTAACTCAAGAAAACCTAATAGATATTTATCTAAACTTAGATGTTTTACTTGTGAAGAGAGAGGACACTATGCTAGAGATTATCCTAGGAATGGAAATGGATCGCACAAGAAGAAGGGAAAAAAGAGAAGACATCATGCTCATGCTACAGAGGATGATGAACCTTCCCCAAAGAGAATCAAACAAGAAAGTGATTATTCTTTAAGTGACGAAGAATATGTTTCGATTTTCTCTCTCATGGGAACTATCACACATGGAAGCAATGATTGGCTTATAGGCATTGGTGCTTCCAAACCTATTACGGGATTCAAAGAATCCTTTGTGAAACTGTCTGAACATGAGTCACCTCAAAAGGTGAAACTTGGGGATGAATACTAGTATCCAATAAAAGGTAGTGGTGAATCCTACTATAATCTAGACTCTGGAAAGTCTATGAATATGAAGGATGTCTTTTTTGTACCAGGGCTAAAGAAGAATATCCACTCCATATTTGCATTGGATGCAAAAGACATAAGGGTTGAATTTATCAATGGCCAAGTTATTGTGTATCCAAAGGGAAAGACTATAGATGATGTATTAGTGATTAGGGAAGGAGGACTATACAAACTAAAGGGCTAGCTAGAACAAGCTTTGGTTCATAACTCAGTAGAGACAAATGAACTTTGGCATAGAAGGTTTGCACATGTGCACTATAAAGCACTACCCACTTGCAAGAAAAGCTATTGAAGGTCTTCTAGAAATACAAACAAGACATAACAGTATCTGCAAAGGAGGTTCAAAAGGAAAGAACACAAAGAAGACATTTCCAAGTAGTGAGAGCAAGAAAAAAAGGATCTAGGAAATCATCCACTCCAATGTATGTGGTCCGATGTCATCCAGTTCATTAAGAGGGTATGTGTACTATGTTTCTTTCATTGATGATTTTTCTAGGAAGACATGGATATACTTCATGAAGAAAAAATATGAAGTACTGAACAAGTTCAAGGAATTCAAATACTTGATCGAGAACCACATAGAAAATAATATCAAAACCTTTCGATCAGACAATGGTGAAGAATTCCCATCAAATGAATTCAAAAAGTTATGCAGAGATTCACGGATTAAGAGGGAGTTGACTGCTACATATAATCCACAATAGAATTGGGTTGTAGAAAGAAAAAATAGAACGATCATGGAAGATACAAGGGCAATTCTTCATGATCAAGATATTCCCATGCATCTATGGGCAGAAGCTGTTAAGAAAATGGCATATGTACAGAACCATACTCCACACAGAGTACTCAAGAATAAGACACTTGAAGAATTCTTTTCTAGTAAGAAACCAGAGGCCAGCCATATCAGAATATTCGGTTGTCCAGTATACATACACATTCCAAAAGAAAAGAGGAGAAAGTTAGATCCTTTTGGAAAGAAGCGTATATTTGTGGGATATAGTGAAAGCTCGAAAGCTTATAGAATATAAATCCCAGGATTCAAGAAGATCGACATTAGTAGAGACATAACATTCAACGAAGACTCAACTTACAAAAAATCCAAAAAGAGACCAATTGAAGACTTTGAAGAAACAGAAGTACCTAGAATTTAAGATACAACTATGAACGATTCAAATCAAGATGAAGATCGAGAAATAGAAGAACCCAGGAACTTGTAGATAAACCCCAAGAGAAGAAACCTCACAAAAGAAAACTTCATGGGTACAAGAGGTTGTCTAAGGTGCAAAACGATATGAGGCTCCAGAAGAAATGTATAGAGAGAGGAAAAGAACTAGGTCCTGCTTTGGTTATGTATCCCTATTATGTGACATCATTGATAAAGAACCTTCCAACTATGAAGAAGTGACAAAGATTAAAGAATGGAAGGATTCTATGTGTTAACCCAAAAATTCCCTCACTCAGCTCTACATGGGCTACACCACCCAAGGACACCCATGCACGACCCTCATTTAACCCCATTTGACCCCCACACCCTCAAGAAGGCTTAACAACATGAAAAAGGGCTTAAAAATCCCCCAAAAGAGCCTAAATATCTCTCATAGGCGCTAAAGCCTCCAAAAAGGGGCTAAAACCCTAAAAGGAGCTAAACATTGAACGAAAGGGGCTAAAGCCTTAACCAGGGGCTTAGAACCCTAGAAAAACTATAAATAGAGGGATGGGAGTCACACTCAAGATATTCATTTCCTTGCATACTATCATGCTACCCGAGTGAGTGCCTTGAGACCATTTTGGCTCTCAAGCCATTCACTCTCCCTCTCATCCATCCTCCCATAGAGCCATATCTCCCCCATTCAAAAAATAGGTTCTTCTCCAATCTAGGCCATGGTTTCCCATATCCACCCATTCAAGGTATAATGTCTATTTTATCTTGTTTGATTATTTTTTTCTAACCTATCTTTCCTTCCAGGTTTCATGGCCTAACATGTTCTTGCAGGTATCCATTGTTTGTTTACAGGTTTTCTAACAAGTTGTATGTAGGGTATTGGGTCTAAATCCATAAACTTGTGTGTAGAGGGGTTTCCATCTCTTTATTTTTTGTTCTTTATGTAGAAATTCAGGCCTGCAGTAGATTAATTTCACTCACATCAATTAACAATTGATCATGCAAAATTTTCAACAATGGAGACTGAATATGGAGCTGTAACACAAAATTATATTAAATGAGTGTACAATAGCCAACCCTATAATAACATAGGCTGCTGAATATATAGAATACATGAGCAAATCGAATGCATGAGGAAGCATCCAAATCTAGCATAAAGCAGGCTTACCCAAAATAGGCAAATCCCCCATAGGTGTAAAAAGCTGATCCCAAATCTATCAAGGACCCCACGAATTAGCAAGGGCACATGGGCAAGCTAAAGAGTGGTAAAATGGCAGCTCATACATGCAAAATCATGGAGGAATGAGTGGAGGAGGAAGAGGCAACAAAGCTGATTCACCTCACCTAGTCTTGCTTTCCTATGTGCCTTAAAACACTGAAAAAGTAGGGAATAAAGTAGAAAAAGTAGATGGGTGCCTAGGAGGCCAGGAATAAAGCAGATTTGATTCCTAAAGCTCTCAAGGGAGCTACATGAGTCAAAGATGGCAAGTTTGACCTCTATGGATAGGCAATTAGCAACTTGCACATGGTGGGACTCATGGACTAGGAAAATAAGACAAAATAAATGAAATAATGTCTAAGTGGGTAAATAATATGGGTTGATTATTCTAACACTTTATTTCCTTTCTATTTTGTTTTTCTTGCATAACCACCAAGAACCCTATCCTTCCATCCTATAGAGAGAAGGTAGCCATTCCTACCTTGTAGTAAGGGATAAATCCCTGCTACAAAACTAGCAACTATACAAGGTCAATCCCATAGGATCCTTGGGGTTATTTTTCAATGTTTCAGTTTTTAGTTATGTTTTTTTCCCTAGTTTAATTTTCTGTTAAAATCTAGCTTAGATTCCTATTTATTTTCATTTCTAGTTACTGTCGAGCCTTGTCAAGGAAAATCTGAGTCCATTTGGCCATAGTACAGGTTATTGTCGGCCAGATAAAAAAAAGAATCAGTTTCTAGAGTAGGTCGTTCTTATCAAGCCCAGAGAGGGGACCATGTCACTCATTTTGGCCTCACAGGTGCAACTAGGTCACCTATTTAGCCCCAAAAGGTGTGACCCCCTTCTAAAATTCATCCCGCTTCTATATGCAAATTTTGAGCCACCCCCTTGCCTGTTTCTGGAAAAAATTTCCAACCCCCTCGCCACATTTGACCCGAAAAGTGCGATCTGTCACTCAGAGTTTAATTTTTTAGAAGTTAAGAACTGTCAGTGCGGCTCAGCGACCTCTTTCCATCCAAACTCTTTTTATTTCTGTTTTTGTTTTTGTTCATTTCATTTGCAGAATGCGTAAATCAAACTGTAAATCAATGGTTAATGGATTAATGAACATATCTTGATTAAAATTTACTTTAAATCAACATCTTTCCTATCCCTTCTTCCTCTACCCAGTCATCACCCTTCGGGGTATTCTGGGATAAGATGAAGGGCGAATCTCATATAGTAATAGGCACTTCACCTATTATTTTTTGAAGCCACTAAAACCGGGTGACTTGGAAGGTAGAGGGGGTAGAGAAGGAGGGCTTCTCACAGCACTCAATGTCCTCCTTGTTGACCAACCTTGCATCCAGAGGGTGACCTGTGGATCTACATATGGGCTTAGTCCCATTGTGTTGAGATCCCACCACCCTCTCCTGGTTGAACAGAAATATAGGTGCAAGGTAGTCACCTGGTCAGGCTATTAGATTTCAAGATCACAAATGTTACATGTCTAAAAAATTTTGATTACTATTTACTGCTTTCATTCACAATGTTATGAACTCTACGGAATATTCATAAACCATTTAAGAAGCCACCAGATATAACAGAAAAACAAAAGACATACATACCATACCATATAAATCAACCCAACTCAGTTTATGACGCTGAGTGAGCCAGTAAAATTTACAATTTACACTAAGTTAAACATCTGTAGTTTTTGAGGACACAAGTCCCTGACTGCCTTAACCATGGGAGGTACTTGGGCTTAGCTCAGAAACTCATTGTGAGGAGTACCACGGGAAACCCAAAGTAGCTGGCCGTTGAGAGGAACTTCCAAGAGAAATGCGCAACGACCCCCACTGATTGAGTACCATTCCCATGAGGAAAAAGCAAAGCGTTGTCTTCTAGAAGTCTTGGTGGCCGAGCGACCACTTGAAGCCAATAGGAAGCCATTAAAACTGGGGTCCAAAAATCATTACCACCATTTTGACATACAAATCTAACACGATTTATCCATCATGCTCTTCCTCACGCCTAATAGGTGAACCACCAAAGTACTATTAATTAAACTAACATTATCGAGACCATTCTTGACGACCTTCTTGTTGGGAACTGTTTTTGACCCCTTTTTGCCTCTTATATAACCCTCATTTCCTTCATAAAACCTCCATTCTGAGTAGAAAGCTTTAAAGTTTATCTATAAACCATGGTTAAAGAGGTATAATGTCATTTGCTTATTAATAAATTGAGTTTTGTGATTTTTTAGGCATTTTAACTAGGATTTTTACTTAGACTACGGGATGTACTAACTTCCCGTATTACCTCCAAAGTTGAGTAATTGCAGGACAGTTAGGAGGGAAAGGGAAGATCAAGAATGGATCCTTAATGTCCACAGATGGATGAACATCCAACAGTCAGGTGAAGTGGCCTGTGTAGATTTCGAGTCAATCAGAGTCAAAGGTGGCCACCCGTTCTGCATTCAACACAAAAGAAGGAACAATGCTGATTTTGTGGAACTCCACGATCCTGAAAATGATCTCGTTAG
>LPNX010740480.1:181895-218249 GCA_001517045.1 Pseudotsuga menziesii | reverse complement strand
TGTAAAAATTTACTTTACTTTGACAAGCTTAATGATCCTTGCTCTTAAAAAAATAATTCCCATCACCCTACATTCATGGTTATCCACTCGGATGAGAAGACACCTTACAATTATTTTAAAAACATACTTGAAATTTAAGTATTTTAAAAACATACTTAAATTTCAATGCTCTTTTAAAAAATAAGAACGTAGAGGTGGGAATATATATAATGAAAATCTCTTTATAGAAAAAAATGAAATCCCATACAGTGCCTTACATATTCTTCTCCTTTATATTTATTATTTAAATATTATGTTCTACACCTACACAGCCCATTAAATATTTGGTTATTAATGCATATTATGCTTTTATAATTGTAGAGGATAAGGTTGTATAAGATAATCAATATCAAAATTATAAGTAATCGTACTACGTTGAAAGAAACTTATTATATTCTATTGGTCCAATAAAGTTATTTTTGTGTCTATTGGTTATTTTTTATTTCCTTTTATGTCATACTATTTATTTTTATTTTTATTTTATTTTCTGTCTCATAAGCTCACATATTGTAAAAGGAATTTGAACCAATTAAGAAGGATATTTTTCATTTTTTTGTGGAAAGGAAAATCGGGGAAAGGAATACACTAAGCTCAAAGAAAAAGCTGGATGGGATTGAAAGCATGGTTTAGATTTAAAAAGTTTCTAGTAGCAAAATCGATATGGAACTTCATTACTAAGGAAGATAAATGGAAAACTGTTCTAATATGTAAATATTTGAATGAGAAAAACACCTTGGCGTGGATAAGAAATTTAAACAAAAACTTCTAAGGATGTTCTATGTTTTGGAAAGCATTAAATCAAGCATTGACTGTTGTTGGAGATCTGTTGGCATGGAAGTTGGGAAATGATTCTCAGTCCTTGATAGGGAGGAATCATATAATGGGTTGTGGGCCTCGGGTCAAGCCATCATTTGGTTTGATAAGGAATCTCAATAACATAGGTGTGGTTTTTGTGAGGGAGGTGACAATCTCAGTTGGTAATTTCAAAATGTTGCAGAGTTGGAAAATGACAGAATCTTTCGAACTATTAGGGATTTGGATTGAATAATGGAATGGTTGGGTTGAGGAAATGCAGAAGGGATTTATTTATATTTCTTAAGAACTTGATAAACTAATTTGGACAAGGAATAAGGTAGCTGGTTTCCATTCGGTGAAACTTGCTTACAAGTTATTTTGGGAAGTTTTGGGAAATCAAAGAATGGTTGTTGGAAGGTGGTTTGGAAATCCATGGATCCTAAAAAAAAGTAAAACCTTCATGTGGCTTATCCTTAAAAGGAAAAATTTCTTACATGGGACAAGCTAAGAAAAGGGACTATAAAGGGCTCAAGGATCTACAGTCTGTATATGGATGACGAAGAGACTATAGACCAACTGTTTAATTAGTGTTATTTTCAAAACATGTCTGGAAAGGCATACGAGATAGCCTACAATTATACAATCTTTGAGAAGCTCAGAATATAGAAGCAAATCTAAAACAACAGTTTGAGAAACATGAACTAAAATCAATTAATTGAATTCCTTTTTTAATAGTTTGAGGTATCTCGGGAGTGAGAAATGAAAATATTTTTGAAAATGGACAAATTCCTTCTTTTTTTGTGATCTCTCAAGTTTTAGCAATGTATTGGTTCTTTAGACAAAAAGAAACAATTGCAAAGGGGACGGTCTGAAGAGCTCTAAACTAGGAAAGTCTAGGAAGCAAAGGTTTTTTTAATGGAGCTTGTACATGAGAATTTTTTGGATTGGGAGGAATTCTTGTTATTTTTTATTCACATAAAGTAACATTTAAGGAAAATAGTGGCAGGGGAACTAACAACAAGGATGAAGGTTTGGTGTTAAAATATTTTCTTAAGCTTTCTTTAGAAGCAGGCATCAAAGACTTTAGAGTGTATGGTGATTCTAAATTATGGATTGAGTCTATGAGGGGAGCGGGGGCTGCAATATGCATAATATCAATATCAAAGGTATTGGAAGCAATCTAAAACAATTAGTTGGAGCTTTCAACTCTTTTTTTTATTTGCCACATTTTCAGAGAACAAAATGAACATGAAGATGCACTTTCAAAGGATGGCTTGAGAATTCCAACATGTACGATTATATTCTCTAGAATCCGGAATGGAGTTCAACTAGAAAATCGAGAAAATATACATTGTTGGTGAGAAAACATACGTACAAGTTACTTTTGTAATTTTTATTTATATAAATGTTTTTTATAAGAATCAGTTTTTAGATTTAGAAAGAACAAATGAAAAAATGGAAGCAAGAACTGGACTTCATGTATATAATGTGTGAAGAGATTATTTTGTAAGTTTAGTTTTTTTTTTAAATTATGAGGAAGACAATATTATGGGAAAACGGCCAAAATGAGTGGGATAGAAAGAAAAATGAGTGCATTGAACACCTTAGGATTGTATCAAGTTTTGAAAAGTGAGTGAAATCAACACTTGAAGAATGTATCAAGTTTTTCAATATGAAAAATAAAATATGGTTTTTTTCCATGGAAAAAAACTTAGAAGTTTTCATTTTAGGAAAAGATAGAAGTTGTCTCAAGGATGCTAGATTGTGCTAGCATTAATGTTTCAAAGCTAAGAATCCTCCTCCTTAGATGTTATTCTTTTAGTAATGCATCCTTGTTATTTTGAACATCAGCTAAATACACATAAGAACTTTTGCACTCATTATTATGATAAAACAAAGATAATGATGATTGAATATAAGCATGCCATATAACTTAATTTCTTTATGATAACTATAACTTGGAACTTGTATTTTTCATAAGTTAAATTGTAATTGTAGTTTTGAAAGGAGAATTGTTAGATATTGGAATGACTATTTTGTTCTCAAAAGTAATTCTAAACCAGATAAGTTATGGATGGATAAAATGAAGCTTCTCTTTCACATGTTAATTATCCTAGTAATTTTCCATGACGTTGAAGTTTGGGGATGTAGAGTTTATAGTGAGATATGAATCTAAAAGTATTTTATAATAAACAACTAAAATTGTTGGAACATCAATTGATGTTAGTTCATCACACTTTTAGAACTTTTTGTGATAGCAAGTCAATAGTTGATAGTTGACTACAACAATTGACTTAGTGGTTGATTAGTTGGTTGAATGATGGGTTGACTAGACTCTTGACCAGTAGGATCCATTGACCTATGGAGAAGTCAACTAATCCAACAAACTAATCAAAATGTCAGAACAAAACAATCACCTATAGAAAAAGAAATGGAAGAATTTAAGGATGTCATTATCTATTATGGGTAAGTATGTGGACACATTCTTCCTCAGTTCAAGGGTGTTTGTTACATCTTGGACCCATAAAAGAATGATCCTACTGGTCAAATTATAATTGTGAAGTGTAATGTGTGAAAAATTCATTTTTGATGTGTTTTCTATGTATGGTGTGCTTAAATGCTAAATCAATGTCTCTTAAGAACATATATTCTTGGAATACTTATCTCTTTGATTTATTATCTTTGTAATTCCCTAGTTTTCTCCAACATGGTATAAGAGTTGGTGGTTTAAATCATATTGTGAAACCCAAAAATATTTTGATATGTTGATTAGGTAGCCTTTTTTTCATTCAGACCTATCTTTGAATGACTTTATGTTTCAATTCATAGAATGTCTTAAGGTTTAGAGTGACAAGTAAACATTAAGGCTTCTAAGAAAGAACCCATAACCAAGTAGATGACCACAATATGGAATATGAACATAAGATATGGAGACCTTGCTCCTTATTTGGTTCATATTTTGGTGGAGGCTATTCATTCACTTGTTGGATGAAAGAACACATGGTTGATTATCTTAATGAACATTATATTATTTTGGAGAAGCATCATGGGACATGGGATCCTCACCTATGTCATTGGGGAAGATATGATATAATACTTGATGCTTGTGTGTATGGGCTACATGATAATCTACTTACTTGGATGTACAAGCACTTTCCTGATTCTTTGATGAGGTACCTTCTTGATGTACATGTGTACGATGTTGTTATGTTCTTTCATGATCTATATTTTGTACTCGTGATTTTTTTAAGGGTGTAATACCAGCATTGTGATACTAGAATTGCTTGGTTTCATCTCACTTGGAGTAGTAGTTTGGTTGTTGGTTTGAGAAAGAAAACCAACCTTCAGTTATTTGAGTTCCTATTTGCAGAGTAGTGTTCTAGTTTCCCATGTGGGATACCTTTTGAGAGATGGATTCAATTTTCACATGCTTGGATTTCATGGAATTTCATCATAGAAATTTCACACCATGCATGTATCAAGATCATATGGGACCCTGAAATCATTTTTGGTCTCATTGGTTTCAATTTTGGGGGAAACAAACAACATTGGAGATTTAGTCACCACTTGACGAGATGATTGTAATCAGAGTAGTGCAACAACAAGCATGGCATTCCATCTCTGATATTTTCTTGGAATCTTAAGAAACTCAAAGTTTGGTAACTTAGTACCAACTTCAAATAATTACATAGAAGCAAAAAGGGGTGAAAGTTCATAAAAGGTTTCCAAAATATGGAGGTAAAGATTATTTGCAAAAAATTGGGTTTTATGGATTTGATTAATCCTTTTGGTTTTAGTGGTGATGCTACAGGATATATAAATATGCAAAATCCACATCTCTCTACTTTTGGGAACACAAAAGTGCAGTACATGAGCGGCACTACTAAAATTGCAGCTAAAAAAAATTAATGAGCAGAACCATAACATAGCACTTGGTGCAAAGGAAGGAGTACCAAATGAGGATGCCACTTGGGAAAATGAAAAATATTGCAGCATACAAATATTAAATTTCTTGAGGACAAGAAATATTGGGTGGGAGGACTGTAATGTACCCATTCAAATAATTGCATAGCAGGACAATTCCATCATTCCTACTAGTTCCCTAGGTTGGATAGGTACATTTGGAATTTTAATAAGGGAGATAATAAATTATTTTCAGACATTAGAATGGAATAAATATTTAATAATGGATCTAATTAAATAAATAAAATATAAAATTGAAGTGGCAATGGAGCATGGAAACACATGGAGATTATGGGGCCCACACAAGCTAGAATTTTTGTGCCACATGGCATCCTCCTCTTGCAATTTCGACTCCATGGGAATACTAATGTTCTTGGATGAGTTACAAGGCTAATACACTTGGCCATATGCATTATAGGTTGAATTTTGAAGGAAATTTAACTTACATGGGAGAGGAGGAGTCAAACAGGACCGTCTTGAACACTTGGGCTAGATTCCCTAACATCTACGACATCTATGAAACCAATGATGAAGATGTTATGACATTTACGACATATTGCAGACCTGAAGGCTAAAATCTGACCATTATGACATGTTAGGCCTAAATATAGGATCCAATAAGGCTCTCATGTGAGTTGGGGAAGCTCAATGGGACCCTACTCGAATTGGGGGAAGATGGAAGGCTAGGGAAGGGAGGACACATGACAAATCTTGAGCACACACCCTAATTCGAATTGTCTTGATTTTGTGGATGGATTGGTAACATTATAAATCTAAGTATGTTTATAAAATACAGGGATCAACCAAGATAATGTATTTTTATGATTTGATAATTTTTCATTTGTGAAGAGAGAGAGCTAGTGGATGATTAGTTTCTTACCTTAGCCAATTTCGAGGGTGAAAGATTCTCATCCAAGTTGGTGTTTTGGAGAGGACATTCAGGTATTTCATGGAGATTTAATGGAGTTTTTATTTGTATTTTTAAGCTATAGGGAATCTCTTGGTTTGTTCTAGTGCAACACATTCTCTCAACCATTTCCAGTCTTTATAGCATATTCTTGCACATGGAGGGATTGCGCTTTGGGTGATCTATTGTACTCAATGGGAGAGATTTTCATTGTCCATTTATGATTGTAATAATATAAATATACTATTTTATTCATCTTAATAAAGTATCAGGTCTAAATACCAAATGGTTTTATGTACAAGTGATTATTAATGAGAAAACAATGACCATTCCCCCACTATATTGATGTATGCCATTGTAATGTTGATAATTTCGAATGAAATAATGTTTATATAATATATTTAAGATGGATGGAATTACATTTATGAGTATTACAAGTTTAATTTCTATAACTTAAGCATTTGAAGTCATCTTACTCAGTTTATTTGCATTTGGAGAAGATTTGGGGACATTTCCCCAAGGGTTGAACTAGTGATTTTGTACCTGTTTGCAAGAGAATTATAACATAATTTATAAAATAAATAATGATTCAAATGAGACATTAATAATTTTCCTTAAAAATATTATACCTCCATTCAGAAATTCGAGTGGGTTTTGGAGCATTTGGAAATCCATTTTCAGCATTTACCCCGAGGGAATTGGAACCCCAATTTGCTAGTGAAAACTCCTACCTTGGCCAGAATATTAAACAAGTTTGCAGAAGTATTTGGAGTTTAATAAATCATCCCTGAAAATCATATTAAAGTATTAATATCATTCATATACCTTCTCAAAATTTTTGGGATCATTTGGGTCAATTTGGAGACCTAGACATCAAAACTAGTCAAAGGTCGAAATAGGGAAACAAGTGAAAAATTGGTCATTGTAATAAAATTTATTAAAAAGGTACATTAAAGTATGTTTGAATTGATATGTAGACATTATTTATTTGATAGCTAGTTGTTTCTATTCAATGAGGGTCGTAAACAATTTTACCACATTTTGCATGCTTTCAAAATTTTCAAGGACATGGATACAAACACCTCCTCAATTTATTTGAGAAAAAGTAGTCTTTAACAAAGAAGTTCTAATGATATGAATGATGATACATTGATGTGATTTCTATTATTTTTACCGTATGTTATTATTTCTATTAACCATTGCAAATTTCTAACTATCTCTAAAAATTTTAAATCAAATGACATAATTCATATTTTGATTGTCAATGAAAGAAAGGAAAAAGTGGCATTCATATATATAATTGGATAAGTAGGATATATTTTTCTTATAATGTATCTTAAAAATGAGATATTTGGAAATTCATATACTATATTAAGGTTGTGGGTCTCAATAATACTTCATGTTGTAATAATTTCTCCACGCTGTGAAGTGTTCAATTCAATCAGTTTGTCGGTATGTCAAGATTTGGGTCCCTAGATGTTCATTGGACCATTAAGAGGCAAGATAAAAAGTGGAGTCCCAACTTTCCATGAAGATAATTAGTGTAGGATTGTTTCACCAACACCTCCAGTTGTGAGTGACCCAATAATGCTTGTAAAATGTATAAATAAATCCCTCATCTTCTCATTCATGAATTTGTTCATTTTAGGGTCTAGGAGTTGAGAGAGTGAAGCTCTAGTATATCCTCTTCCATTACACTACACTAGTAATCTCCAGAATCAAAATATAACTCTTCCTAGCAATAGATTCACCACTATGTTACAAGGTTTTATAATTTAATGAAAGGTCCACCAATTTTTTTCAATATTTTATAATTCAATGAAATATTCTGTAACATACCCCTTGTAGCTCAATGCCATTATGTGTGAAGAAGGGGTAAAAATTCTTTGTTTCACTGTTACTACAAAGGAGTCAATCGTGTTAGTGTCAAAATTTACATGAATAAGGCTTTCCTCCATGAATAATTATATGCAACTTTAACCATAATTTCATTCATATCAATAACATATCTTTGAAATATTCTATCAATGATATTCTAAAAGTGTAAACCTAAATCATCATTCTTAACCTTTAAAAGGTGTAGTTCAAAGCATTTCATCATCATCATTTACAAGTTACAAAACAACTAACCTTATAATGATAAGACAATGTTGATGTATTTGTAACTTCGGAATGTATTCATATATGTATCTTATGTCTTGTAACCCGATGTTTATTCCGAGATGTATATATTATGTAATCGAGTCATGTTGTCATGCCCCGATGTTCCGATTGGGAGGATCTATTATGTAAACAAGTCATGTCAAGTCATAGTGAGTAACCCTCTGATTGTCTAAGGGTTAAAGTCCACGCAATTTTGGGGCACTAGGGTTATTAGACTCTCCTAGAAGAGGTCAGCCCTAGTAGGGTTTTAGTCATACCAGGATTAGTATAAATAGAGAACTAGAGTCTCTATTTATCACACAACTCACACACACTCAATTGTAGTGCATAGTTGAGGAAGGAGAAGACACTAGGGCTACACAAGAAGAAGATTACTGCTGTTTGATATCACTTTTCTATTTTGGTGCTGATTCTATCTCTAAGGAAGTTGCAGGGTTTTCTTCTTTATGGTTTCCCCAAGGAAAAACACTGTGTTCATTGTCTCTTGTGTTTGATTGTTGTGCTTGTTATTCTCTCAGTTAAATATCCTAATAATGCTAGCTTAATGTCGAAAAATAACATGGTATCAGAGCTAACCTTAGAAAAAGACACTGTCAAACTACGGGAACTAGGGCTTCCTAGTTTGTGGATCTTCCTCTATAGATTTTCAACAAAAGTAAGGTGGAATAACTCTCCTCCTTATGGCGCATGTTTCTGTCGAAGCATAATCCAATTCTGAGGTTTTTCAGTTCTGGACCTGTCATTGCTGTCAGAAATTAGGGATTTTCACAGAAGAGGAATTTTTCAGTGAGCCCAGGCATGGATTGATCTCCTCCCCAAAATCGATGTTAGGGAAAAATTTGAAGGCATTTGGGTGGGAAGAACTCTGGAAAAGCAAAACCCTAATTTGCTCCTAATCCAGTACTGCAGGATTTCAGCTCAAGTTTTAGATCCGACATATTGAACCTGGTAAGATCTAAAATATTTTGTATTTCCATTTGAGGTTCTCTATTAAGATGTCTCATCATACCAAGCTTAATGAAAAGCTTGAGGGAGCTGATAACTTTCGAGCCTGGAAGTATAGGATCTCCTTGGTCTTGGAAGAAAATGAATTAGACTCCTACATCCATGAAGAGGTTCCAGTTCCAGAGGGATATGAGGCAAAGGCCTTACATAAGAAGAAGATGGTTATGGCGAAGATGATCATTGCTGATTCTATCAAGGATCACCTTATCCCATAGTTGTCCTCTCTCAAGACACCTAAAGCTATGTTTGATGCCCTAACCAAATTGTTTGAAGGGAAGAACATAAACCAGAAGATGACTCTGAGAAATCAATTGAAGAATGTGAAGATCCAGAATGCAGAGACTATCCAGTCTTAGTTCACAAGGGTTTCTCAGATCAAGGAACAATTGGAAGCAGTAGATGAAGAAGTGGAGAATGAAGAAATAGTGATGACCACCTTGAATGGTCTCCCTAGGACATGGGACTCTTTCATTCAAGGGATCTGTGCTAGAAAGAAGTTAGTAAAGTTTAGCAGACTATGGGTAGAATGTTCTCAAGAAGAAGCTCGGATAGAAGCTTAAGAAGAGAAGATGGGAAGTGAAGATCAAGCTCTCATAGCACAATCCAAGAAATCCAGATCCAGCCATCACAGAAGTAAGTACTCTCATCATAGGAATAAATATAGAAAGCCTAGAGATAGGTATAAGTTTATTTGCTATACATGTGATGAAAAAGGACACTTTGCTAGAGATTGTCCTAAGAACAAAAGTAGCTCACACAAGAAGAAGGGAAGCAAGAGAAGACATCATGCTCATGCTGCAGAGGATGATGAACCATCCAAGAAGAGATCCAGATATGAAAGTGAATATTCTTCAAGCGAGGATGAATATGTTTTGATCTCCGCTCTCACGGGAAACATTACTCATAGAAGTGATGATTGGTTTATTGATAGTGGGGACTCCAAACACATGACTGGATTCAAGGAATCCTTTGTGGGACTTTCAGAACATGAATCACCTGACAAGGTGAAGCTAGGAGATGACTACAGATATCCAATAAAAGGTAGCAGGGAATATTCCTATAAATTAGACTCTGGTAAGTCTCTAACAATGAAGGAAGTATTGTTTGTGCCAGGACTCAAGAAGAACCTTCTCTCCATATCAGCATTGGATGCAAAAGGAATGAGGGTTGCATTCATAGATGGTAAAGTCATCATGTGTCCAAGAGGAAAGACTATCGATGATGCGGTAGTGATTGGTGAATAAGAAGGAGGTTTGTACAAATTGAAGGGCCATCCAGAATAAGCCTTGGTCCATGACACAGTAGAGCCAAGTGAGCTTTGGCATAGAAGGCTTGCACATGTGCATTACAGAGCACTACCTATTGCAAACAAAGATGTTGAAGGTCTTCCAGAAATGCAAGCAAAACATGATGGGGTCTGCAAAGGATGTGCAAAAGGAAAGAACACAAAGAATAAATTTCCAAGTAGTGAAAGCAAAGCAAAAGGAATCTTGGAAATCATCCACTCTGATGTATGCGGTCCGATGTCATCAAACTCACTAAGAGGGTATGCATATTATGTTTCTTTTATTGATGATTTTTCTAGGAAGACATGGGTTTAATTCATGAAGAATAAAGATGAAGTATTCAGCAAATTCAAGGAATTCAAAGCGTTGATTGAGAATCACACTAAAAATAAGATCAAGACCTTTCGATCAGATAATGGCAGAGAATTCACTTCAAATGAATTCAAGGAGCCATGTAAAGAATCGGGGATTAAGAGGGATTTGTCTACTCCTTATAATCCACAATAGAATGGGATTGTAGAATGGAAGAACAAAACTATCATGGAAGCTGCTAAAGAAATGCTTCATGATCAAGATCTTCCTATGCATCTTTGGACGGAAGCTGCTAGAACAGTGGTGTATGTACAGAATTGTACTCCACATAGAGTACTTGAGAATAAGACTCCTGAAGAAGTCTTCTCCACCAAGAAACTAGAAGTCATCCATCTCAGAATATTTGGTTGTCCTGTATACATACACATTCCAAAAGAGAAGAGAACAAAATTAGATCCTTCAGGAAAGAAGGGTATATTTGTGGGATACTCTGAAAGCTCAAAGGCTTACATAATCTATTTCCCATGATACAAGAAGATTGACATCAGCAGGGATGTGACATTTGATGAAGACATAGCTTACAACAAATCTAGAAAGAGACCTACTGAAGAACCTGAAGAAGCAGAAGCACCCAGAATTCATGACACAACCATGAATGAAGAAATTCAAGAAGAAGATCGAGAATTTGAAGAACCACAAAGACCTGTAGATCCACCTCTAGAGAAGAATCCTCATAAGAGGAAACCTTCTTGGGTACGAGAACTTATCCAAGCTGTGGAAAGATATGGGGCTCCTGAAGAGAATCACAGAGAAAGAAAGAGGACCAGATCCTACTCCGGGTATGTAGCTTTAATATGTGATTTCATTGATAAAGAACCTTCCAGTTATGAAGAAGCGGCAGAACAGAAAGAATGGAAGGATGCTATGATCGAAGAGTATCAGTCAATTATGAAGAATGATATTTGGGATGTTGTCCCAAGACCAAAAGAGATGTTAGTTGTAACTTCCAAATGGATATATAAGATCAAGCATGCTGCAGATGGTATCATTGAAAAATATAAGGAAAGATTTGTGGCTCGAGGTTTCTCTCAGAAAGAAGGAATAGATTATGAATAAACCTTTGCACCTGTATCCAGATACACTTCCATTAGATCAGTACTTGCTATGGCTATAGTAATGAAATGGAAGATACACCAGATGGATGTCAAGACTACTTTCTTGAATGGTGTAGTGGAAGAGGAAGTGTATGTAGAACAACCACTCGGTTTTGAGACACATGACATGGAGTCTCATGTATGTAGATTGAAGAAAGCCCTGTACAGTTTGAAACAGGCACCCAGGACTTGGTACGGTAGAATTGACAGCTTTCTATCCAGTTTGGGCTTTACCAAGAGTAAAGCAGATTCCAACCTTTACTACAAGGTTGAATATGGCAACCCAGTGATGCTTCTACTATATGTAGATGATTTATTTGTGACAGGTATGGATGGATTGATTGCTGATACGAAGATAAAGCTTGCTGCTGAGTTCGAGATGAAGGAATTGGGTATGATGCATTATTTCCTAGGTATGGAGGTGTGGCAGAGTATGGATGCAATCTCCCTTGGACAAGGGATGTATGCAGTAGAGATCCTAAAGAGATTTGGGATGATGGACTGCAAGACTATGGCCACACCTATGGCACCAAACCTGAAGCTATTGAGTGATGCTTCAACAGAGATGGTTGATGCCACGATGTATTGTTAGATGATTGGGTCCTTGATGTACTTGACGAACACGAGACCAGACATTTGCTTTGTTGTGAACACCTTGAGCCAGTTCTTGACAGATCCGAGAAATGTTCACTTGATTGCTGCAAAGCATATTCTGAGGTACCTGATGGGTATAGTTGATTATGGGGTCAAGTACGATGTGAATCAGAAGATTAACCTAGGGGGTTATGTTGATTCAGATTGGGTAGGCATTTCCATTGATAGGAAGAGCACTTCAAGATGTTGCTTCAGAATGGGATCAGGTGTGATCTCTTGGTTTAGTAGGAAGCAATCTTGTGTGGCACTGAGTACAGCTGAAGCAGAGTATGTCGCATCTTTTTCAGCTAGTTGTGAGGCAGTATGGCTACAGAAGCTACTGTCCGATATATTTGATCTCCAGTTGGATGCTACTTGTATACATTGTGACAACTAGAGTTGCGTGAAGTTGTCAGAGAATCTAGTGTTCCATGACAAGTCGAAGCATATCGAGATCAAGTATCACTATATCAGGGATATGGTGCAGAGGGGAGTAGTGAAGCTCCAATATGTTGTGATGGACGAATAAATAGCTGATGTATTAACGAAGCCATTGGCTAGGATAAAGTTCTAGTACTTCAGAGAGAAGCTTGGTGTTTTCTAGATCGAGGTTTCCTCCAAGAGAAAGTGATGAGACCCATAGCCATTCTGACATGGTGAGAGGATTGGTTCCTTCCATGGTTAGATGTAAGGGCCAAGCCATTCTGTCATGGTGAGAGGATTGGTTCCTTCCATGTTTGGTATGAGTGCTGGCCATTCTGTCGAGTAGGATATACGTAAGGACAACTGCCATTCTGGGAATGGAGGCACCTGGTCGGTTACCAGGAAAACTCAGTCTAGGACTGAGAAGCCATTCTGATGTGATAGAGGGATGTGTTCCTACTTGATTAGATGTAAGGGCTGAACCATTCTATCATGGCTAAAGTATTAAGTTCCTTCCATGTCAGATGTGAGTGTTGGCCATTCTGTCGAGTAGGACAAATGTAAGGGCAACTTCCATTCTAGGAATGGAGGAACCTGGTCAGTTACCAGGTAGCTTAGTCTGGGACTAGGGGCCATTCTGATGCGATGATGGGATTAGTTCCTTCATGATTAGATGTGAGTGCATGCCCTTTTGATGCGATGTGTTTACACATGGTAGAATGTAAGTGTAGAGCCTTTTCGACAAGATGAGGTTGGATATAAGTGCTGAGCCATTCTGGAGCGATGTGTTTACACATGGTCAGATGTGAGTGATGTGCCTTTTCGACAAGATGGGGTTGGATGCAAGTGCAGTGCCTTTTCGATAAGATGAGATTGGATGTAAGTGCAGAGCCTTTTCGATGCAATGTGTTTACACATGGTCGAATATAAGTGTTGAGCCTTTCTGACAAGATGAGGTCAGATGTGAGTGCTGGGCCTTTTTGACAAGATGAGTTCAGATGTGAGTGTTGGGCATGCCTTTCTGACAAGATGTGGTCAGATGTAAGAGATGGACGCGCCATTCTGACTTAAGTGTCATATATAAGCGCTAATGAAGAACTACATGAAGGGTAGGCCTACAGGATTGACTCTGTAGAACTTCCTGTGACAAGAAGAATCAATATAGCACCATTATGAGATAGCAGATGATGATCCAGACTTGATTATGATCCAGATCAAGTAATCCAGATGAGATGATCCAGACTTGATGATGATCTAGATCAAGTGATGATCCAATTGTGATGATTATCCAGACTCGATGATCCAGATCAAGTGATCTAGATGAGATGATCCAAACTTAATGATGATCCAGATCGAGTGACGATCCAGTAGTGATGAGCCAATAGTCATGATGATGCAGATCCCATGATAAAGAAGAAGAAGATGACTTGAAGACGAAGAAGACGAAGAAGAATTAAAGAAGAAGATGTCTTGAAGACTTAAAGACAAAGAAGACTTGAAGACTAAGAAGACTTGAAGATAACAAGATGATCTAGTTGATGTAGAGAAGAAGACCGGTGCTAAAAATTGTGTCGAAGGAATACCTTCCTAGTTAAGAGAGAGTGTTGATATATTTGTAACATCAGAATGTATTCATCTATGTATCTTATGTATTGTAACTCGATGTTTATTCGGGGATGTATCTATTATGTAATTGATTCATTTTGTCATGGCGCGATGTTTCGATCGGGAGGATCTATTATGTAAACAAGTCATGTCAAGTCATAGTGAGTAACCCTCTGATTATCTAAGGGTTAAAGTCCCCGTAGTTCCGGGGCACTAGGGTTATTAGACTCTCCTAGTAGAGGTTGGCCCTAGTAGGGTTTTAGTCATGCCGGGATTAGTATAAATAGAGAACTGGAGTCTCTATTTATCACACAACTCACACACACTCAAGTGTAGTGCATAGTTGAGGAAGGAGAATACACTAGGGCTAGACAAGAAGAAGATTACTGCTGTCTGATATCACTTTTTCTATTTTGGTTCTGATTCTATCTCTGAGGAAGTTGCGGGGTTTTCTCCTTTATGGTTTCCCTCAGTAAAAACACTGTGTTCATTGTCTCTTGTGTTTGATTGTTGTGGTTGTTATTCTCTCAGTTAAAGATCCTAATAATGCTAGCTTAATGTTGAAAAACTAACAGACAAGATGCATAACCCAATCACCCTTTTAACATCAATAACTGTAGTATAGAAGATGGTAGAAGATGGGAAAACATGTGTGGATCAATCATCAATACAAACAAATTTGGGTAACTTAAAGTACAAATACAAAAGAGTCACCAACAAAACAACATATACGTGGTTCACCCCAAACCAGGGGTTATGTCCACCAAAATTGTTAATCTTTTATTATTTAATAATCGATAACAAAAGTTACAATTTCTGTAGCATAACCATTGCTATTCACATTCTCTTTTCTTTCTAGCCTTAGCCCAAGATCTTCTTCTTAAGACATGAGAATTACCATCGCAAAATAAATCCAAACCTTCTCCCCTAAACTAATCAAGTGGAGATTATATAATTCACAAGCATAAACTTACAAGGTTTCTATCACTTCTTCATAAATTTAGATAGGATTAGCCATCCAACTAGACTCTTAAATATTAAATTTTACCTTTTAGGTACTTTGTCCTTAGTCATGAACTTTCATGAAGGTTTGATTATCAACACAATACATTTATATCTTCCCTTTATTCGTTAAACCCTTAGTTGACAAAATACAATTTAAATTGTATATCCTTACCGAGATCCTTTTTCTTTGGGACCGATACATCACACTTTCCCAAAACGAAATATAGATCATGTAGTTGGCTTTCTCCAAAGAGGGTTCACCTCCTTCACATTTTCAAATAGTAGTTATATCCAAAAGTGACTTAATCTAGAATTAACCTTCCCAATGAGAAAGGGTCGTTTCATTCGCACAAGACATAACCCAAGGTTTTGAATTATTAAAACATTTCTTCTTTTTTTTTTTTAAAATTATACACTTGGTTTCACCATAACGAGTGAGTGACGTGTTCTTTGTCTACCGGTAAGGTTTAAACCACATGGTTAAAATAAGAGTCTCACTGCTCAACGCATTTCTAATTCCAGGGTTTTTCTCTCACATAGAATGCCCTGTTACTCATTTTTGATATAACGAAAATGGTAATAGCTCTGCTAGGTTTTTGCTTCCACCCAATCGACATGATATTTAAAAACAATACTTACAAGTTCTTAAAGCGAGTATAGCATATTACTAATCAATACGTCATACTTATTACTATCCATTTGACAACTTCCACCCAATAATGGAGCTCTATAGTAAACATATTTCCATTCCAGAATTCCATCAAAATAAAGAACTGGCAACCAACTACTTCAACACTGGAGGTTCCCTACCAGATGAGTTCATTTGTAAGGTAAACAGCATCTCGATCCTTCCCTGAAGGATGCATTTTATGTATATTAAGTTCTGGAAAAAAGCCTGAGTTTTAAGATAAAAGACAACATGCAAATCGCACATCACTTTTCTAAAAAATGCCCATGTGGCCCAGTGCCTGCACCCACCTTGGGATATACTAATACAAGTATTCAGAACCCCTTTTCTTTTTTTTCTCTTTTTTTTTAATAGAATAAGGCTGGGGAGTGGCTACTATTCGGTCAAGGATGAAGGAGATACACGCCGTATCCGTTAAACCCTACATCGGTTGCATATGATTGCTGAGTGAAACATCTGCTTCTAAAAAACAAACTTGTTTCATCTAAAATCCCTTTTCCAGCATGTAAGGAAAAATAAAGCTAAGTTACATGCCTAATGCAAAAGGGAAATAAACAAAGGAAAAGGGCATATGATGTTTCCCATGCAGGCTTAGGAATTAATGTTGGGTTCATATCATAGCCGCTCTAACATACCATGCAACAAACAAAGCATGCGTAGTCTTTAAAAAAACATCGAATGATGCGGATCCAAGTTGATCCAACATGCACTGTATATGCAAGCATGGAACTAAAAGGAGGGTTCATATCCAAGCCAATCTAACATGTAATGCACATACGGGCTTGTAACTCAATGGTGAGATTCAGATCGGGTTCTCCCAACATGTAATGCATGCACAGGCTTGGGAATCTAGTGGTAGGGTTCAAAATCGAGTGTAAAATAAGACTGAGGAATTAAAAATAATCGGATGCAGGGGGCACAGGCACACCAATCCCACATTGTATACCAGATTACAATTATCAAAGCCAAGTAGAGTTGATACCCCTCACCTCATATGGATGCGATCCAAAATCCCACAGTGTCAAGCTGTAGAGGACGCAAGAAATTTAGATCCACAATGTGGATCACAACCCCAGAACACACATCAGTAAAATACCCATCGATTCACTTATTTCTCCAGCCCCTTTCTCATCCTTTTCCAAGAAAGACCTCCTCGCCGATCCCCACTGTATGCATGGGTGGCAGGGAGTCATCCCCACATAGGAACCAATGTTTTTCCTCTTCAACAGTAGATATCTTTCCCAGCTAAATATCAAGATAGAAAATACAGAGCTTATTCCTTATCGAAAGCTTCCCCCAGATCCCCCTCAACAACCTTTCGCAACCTCCTAAATAACCAGGGAAGTAACGGTTTTCTCTTCTCAAGGTGCGCCAAGCTTCCCCAAATCAAGGCAATAAATTCTACCACTATTTGTGCCCACACATGTTTCCTTTAGTTTTGCTGACAACTAAATTAATTAGGGGCATGCATCCAACTCCACCAGCCTCTTCTTCCTCAATCTCCCAAAAATTTCTCTTTTAGCTAAAAATAAATTTAATAAGATTAAGTATACTGTACGCTCAAGGAGATACTTGTCAATTTTCCTTATCGTGGGTAAGCATACTTTAATTACAAGCTATTTGTAATTCACATTTTGTTGGGGATTATCTATTTCTTATAAGGGGGTCTTTAAGTAAAATATATTTCAACTACATTTTACTCACCCTGCCACCTAATGTAGGATTTTCCCTAACATCAGTTAATATATATATGTATACGTATTAACCCCATATATCCTTCGTATATATGTCACATATAGTAAACTATATACTAGTCACTATTTTCAAGTCTCGTAAGTTTTCCACTTAGGTAGTTAACTTACATAAGCTGCAAGGATTGTTTCTGGTGGGGCCTTGGCCTTGAGCTCCCCACCAGAACAATTTCAATAAAAAAATTTATAGTTACTAAGTATTCAGGGTACAAAAAGAGGGATATTACATCCTCCCTCTCTTGAAATTAACATCGTCCTCGGTGTTCCAATTTCCAGCCAATTTGTTGCTTCTCATGAGTCATCTTTCTTGCTTCATCTGCCTCGTTTTGATCTCTGTCGATCTTTCGTGTTCCTTCTTAAGTTGCTATCGTTCAAGACCTGCAGTTTCCTGCACAAGGTTCGGGTCTAGCCCAAATTTTTACTCAATAAATCAGGTCCAAAATTATCATTCAACTTAAACAAAAGCCATAGATCCTTTTGTATTGTAAAAATCTACAATTTTCTAGTTTTCATTGGTGTCATAATACGCCATCATTTTCATAACGCAATTTTTTTTTCCATCAATAAAACATAATTACTACCCTTTGGGTGTTGGTTTTATCTCCAACCTTTGGATAGTTAAGTCGTCCTCGACCTGAGAAAATCCTTTCTCCACATTACACATTAAGCATGTAATAGCCTAATTACTTGGAAATTCATTAACATGTTTTACGTCCATTATGTTTTCCAAATTCCCTTGAGTTTTCCTTTTCCATTCTCATGTGGACTTACAATAATTTATGAGGTTACTCTCGCTTTTAACCACTAGTTAAAAGTTTTCAAAGATGCTCTCAGTCATTAGGTAGCTGCCTCTGATGGGATTAAGGCCCTGTTTCCTTCCCTAAACTAATCCCAGCTGCAGGAAAAGACTCAAAAAGAAAAACTAAAGCCATTGTTTGTTAACTAAATCTATAGAATATACACAGCAAACTGTTAAAGGTAATTACTGAATTAGTTGGTATATTACACAACTAATAACTAGAAATTAATCTATTTAACCAATTAATCTATGAATGCAATAACAAATAATTAATGAAATATTAACAGATTCAATTAATTTACATAAGTTATACTATGAACACATATACATTAATAACAAAATTGAAAGATAACTCATCAAAATATAAATGTAACAATCTGATTTAATAGGTTTTCTGTAAAATACACAAAGAAAAACTACCATTAACCTATCCTAAATGTCCTATCCTGATCAAGAGCATGATAGTAGTAAACCTGGAATCAACTTGCAAATAATGCTACAGTGCAGAGAATCCTGAAGATATTCAAAAGAAATTCATAAATTTAAATAAAATAACATAGTGAGCAAATATATCACATACATCATGATGATAACATCAAATCTACTACGTGACATATATCAGCAAGTTAAAACCAGCATAAGTTGATAATTAAACATGATGTATTTGCATAATTCTTTAAAGAAATAATGACAAAACATAAAGACCGCAGAAACAAGTAACAAGGTCAAACAATATCATAAATAAATCCCCATAGTATAAAAACTGCAAACATATTTATAAATATCACCATTCAAAAAAGTGTTGTAACTGCTGACAAGAAATTGTCTTAAGTCACAGAAAATGATTAAAGTGATCTTGTCTGGCTCCTTTTCCCAACTATTGACCCCCTCTCCAGTAATACATGTATCCTTTAAATACATTTAATCTCACATGGAGATAGTTCTATAAAACTGGAAACTACAAAATCGAAATCTTAACCAATTTCATTAAAAATGACAAATGCAATTGTCGTTTTTCTATATGCATTATAATGTCTCGAAATTGGAAAGATTCGATTTATAGCACAAAATCACAAAATGATAAAGACACTAACGATTTAGTAACACCTGGGAAACAGAAAAGCCAACCGATTTTTTCATGATTCCCCAGGAATCATCCTCAAAATAAGCGATCCAAGAAAAACGCATCAACCATATAACCTGCAGCACTACACAATAAAGATAAATAATTAACACATACGCAAGAGCAAAATAAAATAAACTACATAATCCATCAATCAAATCCAACCAATACCTATAATAAAATAACTTGATTATCACTTGATTATAAACTTCAAACCTGAAATCTTCTTAAACATATATACAATAGTGAGTGTGCCCAAAATATTATAATTTAACAGGAGCATTAAACACCTGTATATTCACACCATTCGCCGGATTCTGTGAATGACCTTTGAATTGCATCAAAGTAATCTGAGCATTCAGCTCACGCACTTTTTCCTCACTCTTATGATTCATGTTTTGTAGTTTCAGGACTCTCCGAATCAACCTGTTCTTATGCTTTTTCAGATGCAGTAGACACTTATCATCGGAATCACATTTCTCTTTCATCCTTATATTCTCAGTTTTCATAGCATCACGATGTGCTACCATTTTTGTTACTTCTTCCTCCATCCTATGTATTTTATCCAGCAAACAGTTTACAAATAACGGGTGAATCATTTCACCAATTCGATAGGAACCTGGTAAATTTGCTTCTACAGACTTGCCCTTTTTTGGAGGATTGACAACAGGGTCAACCTAGGGATTTGTATCAGACACATGAGGACTATTATTTGTATGGTTTACAATAAGCTCATGATCAATGTCAAGGCCATCATTAGGCGAGACAGGATTCTCTTCTTCGTCATCTAGCACAACTGTTTCAATGTCTTTGTTATTGCTCATGGAAGACTTAACAAGACTAACCTTGGATAACATACTCCTCGTAAACCTGCCAATAACCTTAACATTCAACCTTTTGCCCTTTTGTTTGCAGGTATTGTCATTATGTTTCGGCGTCACAGGAGATAGGTTTAAAGACTTCCTCATACGCTTGGGAGGCATAGCAGTACCAGGACTACACACAAGAGTGGGAACAAGATCATCGTGGACGCTGGAGCTTACACCATCTTTAGGGTTTGACATAGGCTCGTGCACAGGTGAAGCCAGAGCTTGACAAGGCTGTTGATGCCTAACACATTCTTTAGGGTTATCAAATTAACAATGGCAGAATGCCAAGAAGCCATTATGTTCGAGAAAATCATCCCATGACCGGTTTTGTTTAGACAACTCTCTTTCTACCAATATCCTAACCAGGCCATGATGAAATAGACCGTGACCGATGTTCTTCGGCCCCTTCTTAATGGTCAAAGACATCTTGGTCAAACTATGAACTATATAATAGGGAAAATTAACAGGAAAGCTGAGAAAAACAACCATCAACCTGAGGTGATAGATATAAGAAGAGGATAGACGACCCTCACAGGTCACATACCTGTGAATAACATCTAGAACCAGTCGCAATTATTTCTTGAAATATCTCCACAATACACCGGCTCTAAAGGACACATCCTGGCAAGGGTCCTTCAACATCTGTCTCCATTCATTTACCTTCATCTACTTATACTTGAACCAACGTTCACCTGTCAATGGCAAGCCCGTAGCCAAAGCAACTAAGCGCTCGTCAACCCTGAATTGGAGGTCGGCCACCTTAACCCTAGCATCGGCCAGCGACAAAGCAAATAACCTAGTCACCTTAGGATATGAGTCTGTAAACTTGCAAACGAATGGCAACCATCTGACTGTTTCAACCTTGGCTAAGAGCTCAGGGTTTCCATCAAGGATTTTCATGTCACTGGGTTCAACCCTAACCACTGGAGCCATAGTTGTGAGCACAAATGCATGAAGTCGCACACAGAAGAGATACCACAAATCGAAACATGACAGTAAACTGGAGAGCGAGCACTCAGGATGCAAACCAAGTAGAAAACACAAGCAATGAAACCCAACGCTCTCATAAACCAAATGCGCCATGAGCAAACCTAGAGCAAACCCAGACAAGACCCCTGTAAACTCGACATGGGGGAGGGAGAATAATCACGCAGAGCGGCTATCAAGTAATAGAAAGTGAGTGGCGTAAAAGACTTAAATAGATAACCTTGACAAATACTGCCTTCCTCCTTTTGGAAAAATCTTTGCAGATACCCATCTTATTAATTTACATTAACATAATTTAAGAATTTCTGGTAAAGTCTAGAAAGATGAAAAACTGTTCACTGTTCAAAACATAAAACATCATGACCAATTTCAGGATAATAATATTATGATGCATGATTCGTAGATCAATTACAGGATTTGATGAAAAGTCATTAGCTTGAATTTTAACAAATTGATCATTCTCAAACATTATGCAAAGAAAACAACAAATAGATATGAGAAGGGAATCAAAACAAATAAAATAAACATGCCAAAAGAAAATTCCACAAACTGAGAAAACCACACAAGGTATATACAGGATAATCCCTTAATGGGGATCAGCAAAAATATTTTTTTATAAGATGACCATTTACTGGAAGGTTCTCGATGTCTCCCTCCAATGTCTACAACCTAAATGTGCTAGGACCAAGTTTTTCTACAATGATAAAGGGTCCCAGCCACAGGTATTGGAACTTAGTATGTTTTCCTTTGTCTTAGTGCTCTTTGTCCCATTTCAGAACTAGGTCACCTACTTCCAGATTCCTAGTGGCTGATTTTCTGTGATCGAACCAACATTTCACTATCTTCTGATGTTGGTCAAACTTCTTTCTGGCTAACTCTCTTTCTTCTTCCAGCTTAAGCAAGGTATTAATTCTATGTTCCATAGCAGAACATGCTATTTCTTGTACTAACTCAGAAAACTGTAGAGAGGGTAAAAATAGATGAGGAGGCAGGATAGCTTCTTTACTATATACCAAGAAAAAGGGAGAGTTACCTATGGCATCCTTGGGAGTCACCCTGTCAGCCCACAAGGCATTTGATAAAGCGTTGTGCCAATTTTTATGATGATTAACCACTGTGCATTTCAGAATTTTGATTAAATTTTTATTGGAAGATTCATCTAATCCGTTACCTTGAGGAGAATAATTAGTTGAATACTTTAATTTTATGCCCTTTTCCAATGCATATTCTGTTAACTTTACAGAAGAAAAATAGGTTGCATTGTCAAAAATCAAAGATTCTGGAACACCAAACCTGGTGACAATAAAAGAGTCAAGGAAGGATATCACCTATTCTGAGTTAACCACTTGTAAAGGGATGGATTCAACCCATCTAGTGAAATAATCGATGGATGTCAAAATGTATTTGTGCTGTTGTGAGGAAGCTAGTGTAATTGGACCAACAATATCCAAGCCCCATTGTTGAAATGGGACTTCAATAATAACAGGATGGAGAGGTAATGCTGCTTTCTTAAGTCTTCCACTTTCCCTCTGACACTCATGACATTTCCTAGCAAAGGAATATGCATCCTTAAACAAAGTAGGCCAGTAATATCCAGCTTTAAGTACCTTATGTGCAGTGGTTTCCCCGCCAAAGTGTCCCCCGGTTGGCCCTGCATGTAATTGAGGCAGCACACTATCAACTTCATCACTTTCTAAGCAACGAAGGAGGACCCCTTCGAAATTCTTTTTGAACAGAATGTTGTCAATCAACTGATAAGGTGCAGATATTAATCTCAAATCCCTTTTGCTATGGGAGTCTAAATGTTCAGGAGCATTTCCATGCAACAGAAAAAATTTAATGTCATGATACCAGGAATTAGAGGGGGCTGATATTGGCAAAACTTCCCTTTCGAACAGAAAATGTTCATCAATGAAATGCAGATCAGATTCGGAGACATCTGAAGATCCGGCTGCCAACTTGCAAAGTCCCTATCCTTTAACAATCTTTAAAGGCTTGATTTCCAGGTCATACTCCTAAAGTGCTGTAACCCAATGGGCTCACTTTTCACCCAGGTCCTTTTGCACCAAAATATTTCTGACTACAGAATATGGCACAATAACCTTGGTGTGTGACTTCAGTAGATAAGGCCTAAAAATTTTTACTGACTTAAAAACAACAAATGCTTGTTTGTCTACTTTGGGATAATTGAGCTCTGCACCGTTCAAACCAGAACTCATAAAAGCAATGGGAGCTTCATTGTTTTCCTGATTTTTCTGTGTTAAAACAACACCATATGAAGAGTCAGAAGTGATTGTGTACAAAATAAATGGTTTAGAGAAATCAGGGCTTATTAAGGTAGGGGCTTCAGCAATAGCTTAGTAATATGTCATGAAAGGATTGTTTTTCTAGAGCAGACCATTTGAACTCAGCATCTTTCTTAATCATTTTCTGAAGTGGTCTGACAATTTCAGTGAAACCAGGAATAACTTTGGAAACAAAATTTATCTTCCCTAGAAAAGATTACATAGTTTTCTTTGAATGAGGCATAGAAATCTGTGCTATAGCCTGGGTACGTTAAGGGTCAATATTTATACCTTGTTTTGAAACTACAAAACCCAATAACTTACCTTCAGTAACTGCAAAGATGGATTTCTTGGGATTCAGGGAGAACCCATATTTCCTGCAGCGTTCAAAAACCCTCCTAAGATGTTTTAGGTGATCATCTCTGTTTTTTGAAAAGACAGTTATATCGTCAAGGTAAATGACGACAAATTGGCCGATTAATCCTATGAACGCAATATCCATTTCCCTTTGAAACGTTGCTCCGTCATTAATTAAGCCAAACGACATTTTCCTATAGGCATAAGTTCCCCAAGGGGTTCTAAAGGTTGTTTTCAACTGATCTGCTTTGGCTACTAGCACTTGGTTGTATCCCAAAAATCCATCTAAAAGAAAGAACATTTCAGATCCAGAGACCTGTTGTAATATCTTTTCCATAGGCGGAACGGGATAATTGTCTTTTTCTGAAACCTTATTTAGATTCTAGAAATCAATGCACAACCTAATATCACCATTTTTCTTTCTAACGGGGATGATATTTGCCACCCACTGGGCATGCCATACTGAAAAAATTATTCTGGTAGCAAGGAGTTTGTTAAGCTCTTTCTTAACAGTCGGTTCTAAGCTAGGGTGCATTTTTCTCAATTTCTGCTGGAATGGTTTAGCCTGTTGTTTCGTGGGGATGACATGTTGCATTATGTTTGGATCAAATGTCTTGAGATCGTCATATGTCCAAGTAAAAATGTCCTTAAACTCATTAAAGAGTCATATGAAGACTGTTTTTTCTTGGGGAGTACATGTACTGCCCAGATTTACACATTGAGGACTGTGTTCGGTGCCTAAATTTATGACTTCAGATTGCATAGTGGAGCTGTTGGTTTTACAGTTCCTTATATCTTTGAAAGTGTCCTTCATGGTAAAAAATTCGATCAACTGCTCATCATGGTCAAAAACCCTCCAATTGACAATATTATCAGGTATGGAAGGCCTGAAAAGCAGTTCAACAGAAAAAGAATCAGCAAGCATCCCTTGAGATGGAATTAACCTAGAAGCAACATTTGCTAGGAGATCTGCTTCCTGATTCAAATAACGAGGGATAGAATTTATGTTAAAATCTTCAAATGATAATAATAAATTCCACACCTCTATCTGATAATTTCTTAGATGTCCAGCAATGCAATGTATAGTGTTGTGTACCTGTCTAACGATAATTTTAGAATATCCTAACACTACCAAAGCTTTAGCTCCTAGATCAATTGCCTTTTTCAGCCCTTGAATAAGGGCTTCATATTCAGCAATATTATTGGTGCATTCAAATTCCAACCTGCCAGAAATGAACTACCTTTTTCCCTGAGGATCTATTAACAGGAAACCGGCCCCAACTCCTTCCTTTGACTTAGACCCGTCAAAGTATAGAGACCAAAGGCCATCATTCAGGTCTAAATGTGCAGGGTTTCGAACTGGAATTTCATTTGATACTTGTGTGAAATGAAAAACTTCGGACTACTATTCTGGATCTTGGACTGATGATGTTTCAGCCTCAAGGTTTCCAAAAAGGGAATCAACCATGTAATTTCCCTTTATAGTATCAGTGAATAACACTGGCTCATTTGAGTCATCCAGTTCGGTGACCGTGTGCTTCATATAATGCTCTCGATCAATTCTTATTTTTTTTGGGCGACCATTATGAGGTATCCATAAGTGTCACCAGTCCGTTGCAAAATTTCCCTTCAATTTTTCAGACCAATCTCTGCTGAGGAATAAGCCATATGCCTCAGGGATATCTGCAACAATTATGTCAATGATGAAATGAACTTGAGGATTTGAGGGTAATATTATCAGCACTTCATTCAACTTTCCTATTACCTTTACATTAGATCGGTCAAGTTGCACAATGCTTGTGTCACATGGCACGGGGACTACATTAAGTTTTTTGCATACCGAATATGGCATGACGTTTTTAGAAGCCCCTGAGTCTATCATACAATTGTGTACTTTACGATTGTAGATTTCAAATGTAAGCAGAAAAGGAGGAGTTGAGGATTCTGATTTCTTACCTATGGACGAGGCATTGACTGAAGATTTTGTTGGGTTGTCTTTTGTACTAGCAGAACTGTTTTGAGTGGAGGAAGTTTTGTCATTTTTACTTAGAGAAACCCCTTGCATCATCTTATCTCGAATCACAGGAAATTTGAGGAGTTCATAGATAGAAATGTTGGCTATGATTTTCTTCAAATCCTCAACCAAGTCGTATTCTAGATCAAGAGATTGCATAGACTTAGTATTTGAAGGTTGGTTTTTTGTTTTGACAGTTGAACTATCATCTGTAGATTTTGTGGAGGGTTCCCCTGAGGATTGATCTTTCTTGCTTCTAGTGTAATATTGATGCTGATTGACATTCACAACAGCCACATCTTCATCATCACTCAATTCTGTGGTATCCCAGAAGTGACTGATAACTTGAGGAGGTTTATCTTTAGTGTTATTATTAGTGCCTTGGGTATCTTCAGAATTCTGTCCTGAAGATTGGGTTTCACTTTTAGCTGATGCTTCTAGACCTAAGACTAATAGTTTTAAGAAACTATTAATTTCATCCACATTATTAGCCTCGAATGGTGGAATCTGTTTTGCAACTGTATTTTGGAATGGTCTTCTAAAAGGCTGTCTAGGTGGTTCTTTATTCGGAGTACTTTCAGAAGTACCTTTTTTCAAATCTATGATTTCATTGGATAGCTTCTTTATGACTCTTTGGAGACTATTCAAGTCTAATGTATCTTGACCCTTTTTCTCAGGGTTTGTGGTTTTGGAAGGACTTTCAGCCTTTTTGTGAGAAGAAGATGCAGAATCAATGTCTACCCTAGGGGTTGTCTTAATAGTAGACATGTCTTTCTCGACCTTAATGGCTTTATCAAAAGTTTCAGTGAGAGTGGGTTTGGCTGCTCTTTTGAAAAACATGGTCATTGACACCTTCTGAAGTATAAAATTCAATAGTGACATCTTCAGCCGGCCTTGAGGTGGCAGGGATTCTGTTTCTAAGGGTCAAGAACCGCTGGTTAAAATCTTTAACCTTCTCCTTGGCTTCCATACAGATCCTAGACAATTCTAACACCAACACAGCTAGAGTCTTATCATCTCCAAAATTTTTCATGAAAGCCAACTCGAATTCGTTCCAACTAGTAATAGAACCAGCTGTAAGTGAAAAATACCAAGTCGAGGCTTTGCCCTCAAATGTATAAGGGAAAAGTCGGCAGACTACATCTTCGTGTTCAACATTCAAAAGTCGAACTGCTAGCATGAATTTCTTAACATGATCTTCCGTGGGCTCTTTCAGCTTGGTATTGAACTTGGGCAATAATTTCTCAGGATGCTTTGGAAAAGGATTTTGATCACCTGGAACAGCAACCACATCCTGAGCTAACCATGGCATATTGACATTGGGGTTCGGGTTTAAACCTGCCATGTTCCTTGGTGATCGAGGTGGTGAAGGTGGTGTTTGAAAAATGTGAGGAGGTGAATGAGGTGGTGATGGTGGTTGACCAGACCCTCCTGTAGCAAGTGGTCTTGAAGAAGATGAAGGTTGATTGGTGCTTGTTGAAGGCTGTTGAAATTGATGGTCAAGGAAGACACCTAAAGGTTGATCCTATTCTTTAGGTGCAGACTCAGTATAGTGAGTGCGCGGACATCTGATCTGTGGAAGGGGAATTTCGGTGGGTTGGATTCCAGTAATATTTGAATAGGCTCTCATTAAAATCCTGCGGGATTCATTGATGGCCTGTTCGAACTGATCAAGTTCTTCAGGTGGATGGACACTGCTAGCATTGAACTGATGAATGAGATTTTGAACAGTATCGTTCAACGGAGTCTCATCTAATTGTGATGACTGAAATGTTTGTGGTTGAGATGATGACTGTATTTGAGGGGTGGAGGGATGATTAATTTTGTGAACAGGATTGTTTTCATCAGCCATTTGCTTAAGCTGGCCCTCCTTCTAGCGCCATTGTTGACGGGCCGAAATTGGCACAATTGTCAACCGAGAGGCAACCCGATCCGAAAGTTTTCAAAGATGCTCTCAGTTGTTAGGTAGCTGCCTCTGACGGGATTAAGGCCCCGTTGCCTTCCCTAAACTACTCCCAGCTACAGGAAAAGACTCAAAAAGAAAAACTAAAGCCACTGTTTGTTAACTAAATCTATAGAATATACACAGCAAACTGTTAAAGGTAATTACTGAATTAGTTGGTATATTACACAACTAATAACTAGAAATTAATCTATTTAACCAATTAATCTATGAATGCAATAACAAATAATTAATGAAATATTAACAGATTCAATTAATTTACATAAGTTATACTATGAACACATATACATTAATAACAAAATTGAAAGATAACTCATCAAAATATAAATGTAATGATTTGATTTAATAGGTTTTCTGTAAAATACACAAAGAAAAACTACCATTAACCTATCCTAAATGTCCTATCCTGATCAGGAGCATGATAGTAGTAAACATCGAATCAACCTGCAAATAATGCTACAGTGAAGAGAATCCTGAAGATATTCAAAAGAAATTCAGAAATTTAAATAAAATAACACAGTGAGCAAATATATCACATACATCATGATGATAACATCAAATCTACTATGTGACATATATCAACAAGTTAAAACTAGCATAAGTTGACAGTTAAACATGATGTATTTGCATAATTCTTTAAAGAAATAATGACAAAACATAAAGACCGCAGAAAGAAGTAACAAGGTCAAACAATATCATAAATACATCCCCATAGTATAAAAACTGCAAACATATTTATAAATATCACCATTCAAAAAAGTGCTGTAACTGTTGACAAGAAATTGTCTTAAGTCACAGAAAATGATTAAAGTGATCTTGTCTGGCTCCTTTTCCCAACTATCGACCCCCTCTCCAGTAATACATGTCTCCTTTAAATACATTTAATCTCACATGGAGATAGTTCTATAAAACTGGAAACTACAAAATCGAAATCTTAACCAATTTCATTAAAAACGACAAATGCAATTGTCATTTTTCTATATGCATTATAATGTCTCGAAATTGGAAAGATTCAATTTATAGCACAAAATCACAAAATGATAAAGACACTAATGATTTAGTGAAACCTAGGAAACAACAAAGCCAACCGATTTGTTCCCGATTCCCAAGGAATCATCCTCAAAATAAGCGATCCAAGAAAAACGCATCAACCATATAACCTGCAGCACTACACAATAAAGAGAAATAATTAACACATACGCAAGAGAAAAATAAATTAAACTACATAATCCATCAATCAAATCCAACCAATACCTGTAACAAAATAACTTGATTATCACTTGATTATAAAATTCAAACCTGAAATCTTCTTAAACATATATACAATAGTGAGTGTGCCCAAAATATTATAATTTAACAGGAGCATTAAACACCTGTATATTCACACCATTTGCCAGATTCTGTGAATGAACTTTGAATTGCATCAAAGTAATTTGAGCATTCAGCTCATGCACTTTTTCCTCACTCTTATGATTCACGTTTTGCAGTTTCAGGACTCTCCAAATCAACCTGTTCTTATGCTTCTTCAGACGCAGCAGACACTTATCATTGGAATCAAATTTCTCTTTCATCCTTATATTCTCAGTTTTCATAGCATCACAATGTGCTACCATTTCTGTTACTTCTTCCTCCATCCTATGTATTTTATCCAGCAAATAGTTTACAAATAACGGGTGAATCATTTCACCAATTCGATAGGAACTTGGTAAATTTGCTTCTATAGACTTGCCCTTTTTTGGAGGATCGACAACAGGGTCAACCTAAGGATTTGTATCAGACACATGAGGACTATTATTTGTATGGTCTACGATAGGCTCATGATCAATGTCAAGGCCATCATTAGGCGAGACGGGATTCTCTTCTTCGTCATCTAGCACAATTGTTTCAATGTCTTTGTTATTGCTCACGGAAGACTTAACAGCACTAACCTTGGCTAACATACTCCTCGTAAACCTGCGAGAAACCTTAACATTTGACCTTTTGCCCTTTTGTTTACAGGTATTGTCATTATGTTTCAGCGTCACAGGAGATAGGTTTAAAGACTTCCTCATACGCTTAGGAGGCATAGGAGTACCAAGACTAGACACAGGAGCAAGAACAAGATCATTGCGGACACTAGAGCTTACACCATATTTAGGGTTTGACATAGGCTCGTGCACAGGTGAAGCCGGAGCTTGACAAGGCTATTGATGCCTAACACATTCTTCAGGGTTATCAAATTGACAATGGCAGAATGCCAAGAAGTCATTATGTTCGAGAAAATCATCCCATGACTGGTTTTTTTTAGACAACTCTCTTTCTACCAATATCCTAACCAAGCCATGATGAAATAGACTGCGACTAATGTTCTTCGGTCCCTTCTTAATGTCTGAAGACATCTTGGTCAAACTTTGAACTAAATAATAGGGAAAATTAACAGGAAAGCCAAGAAAAACAACCATAAACCTGAGGTGATAGATATAAGTAGAGGATAGATGACCCTCACAGGTCACATAACTGTGAGTAACGTCTAGAACCAGTCGCTATTATTTCTTGAAATATCTCCGCGATACACCGGCTCTAAAGGACACATCCTTACAAGGGTCCTTCAACATCTGTCTCCATTCATTTACCTTCATCTGCTTATACTTGAACCAATGTTCACCTGTCAATGGCAAGCCCGTATCCAAAGCAACTGAGCGCTCATCGACCTTGAATTGGAGGTCGGCCACCTTAACCCTAGCATCGGCCAGTGACAAAGCAAATAACCTAGTCACCTCAGGATCTGAGTCTGTAAAATTGTGAACGAATGGCAGCCATCCGACTGTTTCAACCTTGGCTAAGAGCTCAGGGTTTCCATCAAGGAGTTTTGTGTCACTGGGTTCAACCCTAACCACCAGAGCCATAGCTGTGAGCACAAATGCACGAAGTCGCACACAATAAACTGGAGAGCGAGCACTCAGGATGCAAATCAAACAGAAAACACAAGCAATGAAACCCAATGCTCTCATAAACCAAATGCGCCATGAGAAAACCCAGACAAGACCCCTGTAAACTCGGCATGAGGGAGGGAGAATGATCATGTAGAGTGGCAATCAAGTAATAGAAAGTGACGACGAAGACTTCAGATTAAATTCACTTTGGCATAATTTATCCGGTCTAATCAATATAAAACCACTCCTCACATCAAATACAGGTGTTCAACGAGCAGAGAGCCACGATGCTGAGCACGTACTTGCAATTCAATGTTATTTATAGATTTATGTATGAGTGTAATTATACCATATCAACCCTCGATCCAGCAAATCGGATGTGGAGATAATGACATAGATCAAACCAACCATAAGGGTTGAGCTTATGTCGATCTTAGCCTATGATAATTTCAATCTTCGAAGGTGGCGAGCATACGAAATGACATAAACCATCAAACCAACCCCAAACTTCACATGCAAGAATATAAATTACGATATGGACCATATTATAAAGATTGAGATCAAATAATAAGGTTGGGTTGTACATAATTCAGAGATTAAACAACAAGCCTTGGAGATAAAATTTGCATGAACTTTTGATAAGGTACCAAACAATACCATAATCGACCTTCCAATTTCACAACCTTATTAAAACCACACATAAAATGTAAATAAAAATATCAAGTTATAAGTGTTCTAATAAGGCTTATGGTCAAGTTATAGTAAAAGATATGGAAATCAAAATGCTCACACCCTAATCTGAAAGGTAAGCCAATTCAAAATAATGATTTCAATGTAGTGATTTATGTCAACTAACCATAGTTCAAAAAGGTTGTAAAAAACATGGAATTTCATCATTTCAGTAGCTTACGGAATGTGATTGTTTCAGTAGCTTCCAATTCCTTAGATTTGAAATAAGAAATTCAAACATTTCATCAAACAAAATTTTATTTTGTTTGATGAAATTTGTTTTTTTTAAGGCTGTTGGGTAAGATGTAGCGTCCCTCTTAGCCCTTGATGACAATATGTGCGGAAAAGTGGTAAAGTTTTTTTTTTCTTTCCTTTATTACTACCAAGAGGTTCAACCTGTCAGCGGCAACTTACAAGAAATTTTAATTAATCGTGTCAAGACCATGTGCATTATAGGGAAGTTTGTCCAGTGCTATTAACCATGTAGCAACAACATTTCTGAAAGTATTTTGGTTATATAAATATATCAGCATTAGTCAATACTAATTAAAAATGACCAGTTGTTCCTTTCTACCATTTATGTTATTAAATGATACACTGTAGGCAAGGGCCTTGAATCAGAACTTTCCGCCTTTTACACCACATGAGGCCGTACATACATATTAACCATTGTAAAACTAATTTTTCTTTTACATCTAAGAAATTCATAGAAAAGTCACTCAACCATTTACCCCATAACAGATAAAGAGATTCAACCAAAAAAATCCAGGGACATTAAAATAGTACACATCAAGACACATAATACAATAATACACATCAAGGCACATAATACACCTGATATACGTGGTTCACCCCAAACTCGGGGTTATGTCCACCAAACTACAGCATCATATAATATTTTCCCAAAGCTGATTACAATCAGCAACCATTCTGTTGCCATATCTTCCTGTTTACACTTCAGGACTGTTACATTTCAGGACTCCCACTCACAGGGTATATCCTATATTTCTATTATTTGCTTCAGCTAAGCACTTTTTAGCACAAGCTAAGAATCCACATTCATTAGTAAGTCATGACTCTGGACTTACCTACATGAGCAAATATACGCCTACACATAATGAAATATACCATACTATCTACACATAAGGTAGGTAATTCTTCATCCCCGTAAGTAAGTTCTTAAAGGTATTGCCACCTACCGCATATAATAGGTTCCAATCTATAACCCGGGAAAAAATGTATATATATATATATATATATATATATATATAACCCATGATGCAGAAAATTTGTAAAGCAGAGCGGGAAAGTGCCGACTCAACTGACTGATATGTAGTAAAGTAAAAATTACATATCTTGACTAAAACCACATTCAACCCTTTTCTGGGCTGCTTACCCGAAATTGGTCAAAGAGCATTCAAATAAAACAAAAATGTACAATGCATGCATTATATCTTTGTCTATAATTTTAACCATACAAATGGAGCATAGAAACTACCATTTAAGTTTTGATTAGCATAATCTTGAAAACTAACATTTAGCTCTATGCTTCGTTCACACATCCCATAGGCATAACAATAGCAGATACAAACACGAGGGACAGCAAAAAGGAAACATGTGATCCTATCCTTAGACTAATACTCACCGATACGATCCAATGATCAGTCGGGACTGCTCATAGATAATTGGTACTGAGAGCCTGGAGAATCTGTTCTGTGAATAGTCCCCAACCAAGATTGATAGTTTGTTCTCTCACAAATCATATAGTTATTATTCTGCTCTCAAACCAGTCCCTAGCAAGAGCTATTTTTAACCTCGTAATTATTTCACTTTTAAAACATTTTATCAATTAGCTAGATCATAATTATAGTCCTTTTTCTCAAGGCAATTTGTTTATTGAGACATATCGTGAATCATAAATTAAGGGTTATTACTTGTGATCTTGATCACTGTATAAGAAGCTTTTACAAATGGATAAAAAATTAGTCACTATTAAGTATCTTAGGGTAATTGCGTAGAGTGCAGAGTGTATTGTTTACACATTTGATTACATAACAATACATTAACTTTATGTATATAATCTCATCATTGATGTCATTTCCCTTCGACCTCTAAACCAATTTGTGGGTTTAAAAAACTCCTGTTACATCCTCAATTCAATTGATTTTTCCTCGGAATCCTCAATTCAATTGTTATTATCATTTATTTGAACGTGACTCAAAAACCATAATTACGTTAGGTTGGGCATACATTTTGTATGATTGCCAAATTGATTCACCACATGGCAACTGATACTGATATAGAAATGTAACAGCATAATTTAGCTATAACTATCGCTGGAAACTAATATATATTTATAAAACTAGTCTAAGAGCCAGCTAATCAGTGATACATTGATATGTTTTTCAACATTCACCTAAGCTCGTTTTCTAAACCTTCACTTAAGCTCCTTCACACTCAAAGTTGGTCTTTATGAAATATAACTAGATTTATCCGCATAAGTAGGCTACAATGGACTATAAAGTGATGATAATTAGATCAATTTCGCCCCTTCTTTCTATTGCCTTTACAAGCAGGGTCATCAGCCCAGGCAGACTCGCGTGACAAATATTAACCAAATCTATTAGCATAGTTTTATGACTCCACTTAAGGATAGATTTTGTAATTGCAGAGTTAGTAAACTTTTCAGACAGAAACAGTTCATGGCTCTCTTCGAATTTCTATGGTAGATTTCCCTAATTAAAGGTAACCATTTGATTGAGCCGCATTGCCAGGACACACGATCATATCGTCCTCAAACCCATTGTGGTGATAAAATCGATTTTCTTTAAAATTAAGCTACCTTGTTTTTTTTATTTTAGTTGTTTTCACGAACGCATGTTTATCCTATATCCTTTATCAGCCAAAAGGGAAACTATACAATGCTTCAACCTCACGGATTTAATAGGTCGATTGATCCCTAAGGTATGGATTCAGGAATGAACCATCAGTATTCAACGTTGGGTGACAGTGCAAGAGTTTGATACCACTGCTAACCTCAACCCCGATACTCACAGTAGATCCATGCAGGCCATGCATTTGATATTATTTCTGTATCTAAGCATAGAACATAGACATTGTATTTTAAAAAATTTCCCAAAACTAACACACAATGCAAACCTGGTTTTGAAAAACACTTCCAACTATAAAACATAAAAGCTTATCTATATTTTAAACATCTTCCATATTTAAGATGTCGAATGCAGACCTAGTTTTGTTTTTCTTAAACGTTCCTTCAATTATAAAACATGGAGAATGAAAATATGCTCTCACAGATCAAGATTCTCCCTTTGGAAGTGGGTCGAACATATCTAGGGTCTTGGGATCGACTCCCTTCTCCCATGGCCACAGCCCACAACACAACTGACCCCCCTTTTTCTTATCGTAAAGCTCTCCCTTATATGGCTCCTTTTCCCCTTCAAGTGCAGAGATGAATCTCCTCAAGCATAGAGATTTAATTTCCCCAAAAGGAACAGCCATTAATTCCCAAAAGAACAGATACATGCTTTGCTAATTAAAAATGCATAAATAGGAAAATACTCCATTACACAACTATCCCAGCACAGAGAGGGATACATCTCAACAGAAAACCATCAGTTCAAGAGGCCCATGCAAAGAAATCACATCATATATAACTTGAATAGAGTTTAAGCTACCTTAATTCCTTCAGCAAACAAATGGAGGTAAACAATTATACTCTGAGATAAAAGTATACGGCCTTACCTCCAGCGCGACTCCTGTTGTCTGATGGAATCTTAACAAAGGGGGTTGTTAATCCCAAAAACTCCCAGCGCTAGCTCACAGGGAGATCATTAGAACGTATTTAAGCATCAACAGCTAAACAAACTCAGCCCTCCGCTATCTGCCAATGGCACCGTCTACTAGACCCAGAACCCTAAAATTAACCTGGGTCGCACTCTGGAGCAGGGACGTGGATATTTCTGCCACTGCATTTTGGGTACAGGCAGCCATTTCTCCCTCTGCATTGTTCTCTGACCCAAGTGCGCACTTACAAGGCAGCGTCTGGCAAATGATCCCAGTGTCCGTCTTTTCCCAACAAAAAATCATTCCTCTTATTCCGTAGTTAACAGACTAATGAGTATTCCCTTTCTTTCCATCTTCCCCCCCATCCACGATTCGAGGCCACCCTTATAAAGGTAAAAATCCCAATGGTTCCTTTCACAGCCATCATCATTTTTTCCCTCCATCAATGGCTGTGAGTCCTATAACTAACTACTGAACGTCAATAGTCGTACCAAAAATTTTAGGGATTTCAGCATACTAGATGGCTGTGAATCCGGGTAACCTATAAATGGCTGAAAATGAGAAATTAGAGAATAAATTAATGGTATTCAACACATCCCACTAATTAGCTGGTGTAATGTCCCTTAACTAATCAATTTAGCCAGCCATAGAAAATGCCTTCATTATTTAATGCTATAATGGCATTCATAAATTTTCCTCCCTGTAATGCTGCAACATTACACGTTTTACATATAATATATATGTCACAAATATATATTTATATGTCTCTAATATATATATATA
>LPNX010740480.1:106135-181844 GCA_001517045.1 Pseudotsuga menziesii | reverse complement strand
AGTGGGTTTCCAATATATAATACATATATGTATGAGGAGTGTCTCACCATTGTATGTAACATCATCTGTTTTTAATATAATGCATACCTTATATATATACATATATCCCCAATGTACTTTTCATTATTACCTATATAGGGTTCCGCACATGATACTCATATGTATGGGGTTTGTAACACACCATGATTATACTTAACATTATATGTTATATAATGTTCTCCATGATCATGTAAGTACCCTCGATGGAGAAATTTCCTTGTGGTGAGGGTTTTCTGCAATTATGATTCATTTTCTATTTTTTGTTTTTTTTACGAGTCGTAGTCGCTCTTAGGTCTTCAAGGTGGGAGGGGGATCTTACATAAGAGCACAACATAGGTCTAGAATACTTATAGTCAATATTCAACAATATTCCCGTAACCTATCACCTTGGAATTCTAAGAATCTTTTAATCATACACCATGTCAATAATTATTTTAAGATTTAACATGGTACCTCTTTTAAGAAAGCTACTTTGGTTCGACAATAATAAACATTCCTAGGTTCCCATGAATTTCTTGCGATCTACATATTTCCCTTGTTAGCATAACTCTTCATGTTCTTATCATTAAGTGACGAAATATTTCTTAACAAAAATAAATGCAGTTATAGAAAGCTTTCTCGATTATATAGTGAGAGCAAGTCAATAAGACTAATTCACCTTTTATCAATAGGTGATCCAACTATAGTTATTCACCACATAGTTTCCTAATTGATCATGTCCAATATTTATATCAATCCATTTATCTTTACACTACCCTTCATCCATTACCCATATATATATACCAGAGAAGGTTTATAGATTTATAATGAATATTTGAATCAGACTAAATTTAGTGTCCAAATATAAATTGATCTAACTTTCCAATGCATACTTTGCATTCTCCTATAAACAAAATCATTTATTATATGTTGCAATGTAGCCCTAAACTAGTAAGTTTCTTGTCAAGGAGGCTTACCATTATTATGCAAAAAGTGCTATTTCTTAGCATTTAAGCGGACACTCTTTTGTCACTAGCAAATTAAAGTCACTTTATAATGCACCAAAAATCCTATTTGATCAATGTTCGAGGTATATTAGTAACAACATATTTCTTCCTGACTGATTTAATAACCAACCTGTTACAAGGCACAATTCCCCTTTAGTAGAATACCTCGAACTTTTATTAAGTAACATGCTTACTGGTGCATCGAAGATGGGTCAATCGGCTTAATAAAGAATCGTTGTATTTCACTAATCGTATACATAATTTGATTTGGTTATAACTTCTACATATACATATTGGCATCTATACTATCCCCTCCATGTTTCAAATAAAAATAAATAAATAAACGTTAAATGCATACTTTTAGTAGTCGGTAACAATTTTATCGTAAGCATTGTGCATCTATCAATTTTTCTGAGACACTCTTTCATACCTTTTTAATTGATTCTCTACTCAAACTATGAAAAATACTTATCTCATTTTATATGACTAGGCTGTCGATCGAGTTTGAGCATAACCTCCATTTATTGATTGAAAGGGCTTCCAACCCATCAATTCTTTTTCTCTGAAAATAATTTTGGGTTAGTTTATTTTCATAATTATAACATCAAGGAAACAAGGAAACTAGTGAAACTTGTTTACTTTACGCTCGGCCCATGTAGGTCCAAGTGCTTCAACTTGGGCTTTGATACCACCTGTAACATACCCCTTGTACCTCAATGCCATTATGTGTGAAGAAGGGGTAAAAATATTTTGTTTCACTGTTACTACAAAGGAGTCAATCATGTTAGTGTCAAAATTTACATGAATAAGGCTTTCCTCCATGAATAATTATATGCAACTTTAACCATAATTTCATTCATATCAATAACATATCTTTGAAATATTCTATCAATGATATTCTAAACGTGTAAACCTAAATCATCATTCTTAACCTTTAAAAGGTGTAGTTCAAAGCATTTCATCATCATCATTTACGAGTTACAAAACAGCTAACCTTATAATGATAAGACAAGATGCATAACCCAATCACCCTTTTAACATCAATAACTGCAGTGTAGAAGATGCTAGCAGATGGGAACAAATGTGTGGATCAATCATCAATACAAACAAAATTTGTGCAACTTAAAGTACAACTACAAAAGAGCCACCAAAAAAACAACATATACGTGGTTCACCCCAAACCAGGGGTTACGTCCACCAAAATTGTTAATATTTTATTATTTAATAATCGATAACGAAAGTTACAATTTCCGCAGCATAACCGCTGTTATTCCCATTCTCTTTTCTTTCCGCCCTTATCCCAAGACCTTCTTCTTAAGACATGAGAATTGCCATCGCAAAATAAATCCAAACCTTCTCCCCTAAACTAATCAAGTGGAGATTATATAATTCACAAGCATAAACTTACATGGTTTCTATCACTTCTTCATAAATTTAGATAGGATTAACCATCCAACTAGACTCTTAGAATACTAAATTTTACCTTTTAGGTACTTCGTCCTTAGTCATGAACTTTCATGAAGGTTTGATTATCAACATAATACATTTATATCTTCCCTTTATTCGTTAGACCCTTCGTTGAAAAAATACAATTTAAATTGTATATCCTTACCAAGATCCTTTTTCTTTGCGACCGATACATCAAACTTTCCCAAAACGAAATCTAGATCTTGGATTTGACTTTCTCCAAATACGGTTCACCTCCTTCGCATTTTCAAATAGTATTTATATCCAAAAGTGACTTAATCTAGAATTAACCTTCCCAATGAAAAAGGGTCATTTCATTTGCACAAGGCATAACCCATGGTTTTGAATTATTAAAACATTTCTTCTTCTTTTTTCAAAATGTATACACTTGGTTTCACCATAACGAGCGAGTGATGTGTTCTTTGTCTACAGTAAGGTTTAAACCACATGGTTAAAATAAGAGTCTCACTGCTCAACACATTTGTAATTCCAGGGCTTGTTTCTCACAAAGAACGCCCCCTTACTCATTTTTTATATAACGAAAACAGTAATAGCTCTGCTAGGGTTTTGCTTCCACCCAATCGACATGATATTTAAAAACAATACTTACAAGTTCTTAAAGCGAGTACAACATATTACTAATCAATAATTCATACTTATTACTATCCATTTGACAACTTCCACCCAATAACGGAGCTCTATAGTAAACTTATTTCCATTCCAAAGTTCCATCAAAATAAAGAACTGGCAACCAACTACTTCAACACTGGAGGTTCCCTACCGGATGAGTTCATTTGTAAGGTAAAAAACGTGTCGATCCTTCCCTGAAGGATGAATTTTACGTATTTTAAGTTCTGGAACAAAGCCTGACTTTTAAGATAAAATAAAGTGTGCAAATCGCACATCGTTTTTCTAAAAAATGCCCATGTGGCCCAGCGCCTGCACCCACCTTGGGATATACTACTATAAGTATTCAAAACCCCTTTTCTTTTTTTTCTTTTTTTTTTAACAGAAGAAGGCTAGGGAGTGGCTACTATTCGGTCAAGGATGAAGGAGATACACGCCGTATCCGTTAAACCCTACATCGGCTGCATACGATTGCTGAGTGAAACATCTGCTTCTAAAAAACAAACCTGTTTCATCTAAAATCCCTTTTCCAGCATGTAAGGAAAAATAAAGCTAAGTTACATGCCTAATACAGAAGGGAAATAAACAAAGGAAAAGGGCATACGATGTTTCCCACACAGGCTTAGGAATCAACGTTGGGTTCATATCACAGCTGCTCTAACATACCATGCAACAAACAAAGCATGCACAGTCTTTAAAAAAACATCGAATGATGGGGATCCAAGTCGATCCAACATGCACTGCATACGCAAGTGTGGAACTAAAAGGCGAGTATAGATCCAAGCCAATCTAACATATAATTCACATACGGGCTTGTAACTCAACGGTGAGGTTCAGATCGGGTTCACCCAACATGTAACGCGTGCGCAGGCTTGGGAATCTAGTGGTAGGGTTCAAACCCGAGTGTAAAATAAGACCGAGGAATTAAAAATAATAGGACATAGGGGGTACAGGCACACCAATCCCACATTGTATACTAGATTACAATTATCAAAGCCAAGTAGAGTTGATACCCCTTACCTTGTATGGATGTGATCCAAAATCCCACAGTGTCAAGCTGTAGAGGACGTGAGAAATTTAGATCCACAATGTGGATCACCACTCCAAAACGCGCATCACTAAAATACCCATTGATTCACCTATTTATCTAGCCTCATTCTCATCATTTTCCAAGGAAGACCTCCTCGCTGATCCCCAATGTAGGGATGGGTGGTAGGGAGTCATCCCCACGTAGGAACCAATTTTTTTCATCTTCAACAACAGAGATCTTTCCCAGCCAAATGCAGAGCTTATTCCTTATAGAAAGCTTCCCCCAGATCCCCCTCAACAACCTTTCGCAACCTCCTAAATAACCAGGGAAGTAACGGTTTTCTCTTCTCAAGGTGCGCCAAGCTTCCCCAAATCAAGGCAATAAATTCTGCCACTATTTGTGCCCATGCAGGTTTCCTTTAGTTTTGCCAACAACTAAATTAGTTAGGGGCATGCATCCAGCTCCACCAGCCTCTTCTTCCTCAGTCTCCCAAAGATATCTCTTTTAGCTAAAATTAAAGTTAATAAGATTAAGTATATTGTACGCTCAAGGAGATACTTCTCAATTATTCTTATTGTGGGTAAGCATACTTTAATTACAAGCTATTTGTAATTCACATTTTGTTGGGGATTATCTATTTCTTATAAGGGGGTCTTTAAGTAAAATATATTTTAACTACATTTTACTCACCCTGCCACCTAACGTAGGCCTTGAGCTCCTCACCAGAACAATTTCAATAAATATTTTTACAGTTACTAAGTATTCAGGGTACAAAAAGAGGGATGTTACATATTCTCCAATATTTTACAATATCTTATAATTCGGTGAAAGCTTCACTAATATTTTACAAGTTTCTTTAATAGAGTGAAAGACTAGCCAAAAAATTATATATACATATTATATTATTGATAACATAGCCTTGAGTTTTTCTTATTTATTAGGGAGATTCACCCATTTATTATAGATACAAAATTCGGGGGTGTTCTTAAAATCATCCATGATATTAAGGGACGTCTAAGAAGTAACATTAACTACCATTTCCCCCCCAAAATTTTCCAAATTTTTGCATGCAAGATTGAAATGTCAATCAGGTAGAAAAACAAAAAACATTTTTTTATGATAATTAGGAGAAGGGTAAATTGGGTTCGAAAACAATGTGAGGTAATGCTAACTAGGGTGCTAGTGTGTTTGACTAAAATGATCTTACATAATCAAACATTGATTATGTATTCAGTGCCACTGTGGATCTTGATGCAAATGAAATAAATTATTTTGCATACACTAGCAATCAGGATAAAACATCTGAATATAAACATCTGAATATTGATCTTGATATTGATGATGAGAAAAGTTATTTCTCTTGTATGCAATGAAAAGGGATAAAGAGAAGAAAAGTTGTTAAGTCAACATATAGGAAACATTGCTTAAAAAATGTGAATTTGGAAGGTGGAAAACAAGATCACACCTTGCTAATTTATCAATTTCAAGCTTATGATACATTTTTCAATAGATTTAATATTTCTCTATTTTGATATTGATTTATTTAATTTGTTGTAATTTACATTACAAAGACAAGAATGCGAGTGATTGGAGTTCCACATGGTACAACTCATAGTACAGATGGTGAGGATGACGAAATTGACTTGATACTATGGAACAAAATGGCCCTAATATTATCAAGAATGAAGGGATAAATAGGTTGATCCATGACACATTTACTTCCATGAATGAAAATGCATTTGTAGATGATAGCTTTGAACATATTAATTGTGTACCTCTTATTGATAAGGGAAAAAAATTCTAATACAATGAATGAAAGATAAGTCTTCTCTTTATAATTTAATTTCTAGTGAGCTTAGAGGTAATGAATGGTATTTCAAACATGAGAATAATGTAGGTGTTATCATATGCAATATTTTTCTATATGTATTTAAAATAATTGTTTGTGATTCAAATATACATTCCATTAATTTTATTTTTTCAATATATTAATTTTTATTTTTCTTGTAGACTGTTAGGTGATATTCCTTTACCAGCATCAGATACTTTACCTTGCACATATCGAGAAATGTGTGTCATTACAAAAGATATAGGAATCAAATATAAAACCATTGTGCATGTCCTAATGATCATATAATATATTACATACAACATGCATAAAAAAAACAATGCCATGAATGTGGAATTAGTAGATATCATACTGATCAAGATCAAATAAGGTGCCCCACAAAATTCTTCATCATATATCTAATTCATTGTTTCCAACAACTATCTAAGTGCAAAAAAATAATATAATATATGGACTATCATGCACGGTAGAGAATTCCTAGAGATGGTTCTAAATTTAGAGTTATCTAGGATAGATGGCCCATTTTTAAAGAAGAATCTTTTTACATCGATAGGAATTTATATCTTAGAATTTGGGGATAAATTACCATCTATTTTTTTGTAGATTGTAGGAGGACGAGAGAAGTGTAGTATCTAGATTTATTCTACGGGCATCATTCAAATTTTGAAATAAATAATTATAGAAATATTAAGAAAATCAAAATAACTAGTAGTTGAGCCATGAATAAGTGGTAGCCAATGCATTGATAAAGAAAAGTTGTTGGAAAACAACGATATTAACTAGAAGAATATTAAATATTAGTATTGAAAGTTAAACACATGCAAATGAAATTAGATCTTGTGGAAATTAACAATTGTAGTTATAACTCAACATGTCGGATGAATCCTGTGCTCGACGGGAAGTGCCCTAATTGCACGGTAAAATATATACAAACATTGCACAATATTTGCACGGTAAATCATCTAAAAACATTGCACAATATTTTCATTTACGTGAGGGTTTTTCATCCACCAAGCATTTTGGCCAAGGGATCTTGGTAGAAAATATCGAAAGGGTGAATTTACTTTCACCTACATTTATGTTCCAATGAGGGTTTTGGATGAGAGTTTTCATTCCATAAATGGTTTTCAACACAAATAAAGAGGTAAGGAGTTTTATAACCATAGTCGTTTAATATATAAGAAGGGTTTTTGTATGGGAATTGTTGTGAATCATTTTGTTGAGTTTAATTGTATGGTATTTTTATTAACTATTTTCTCGGTTGGATTTCGTCCATCTTGATTTCCTTTCTATTGGAGTTGAATTGTTTACATTAAGATGTTTAATGGTGTATCATGTTCAACTCGATCTTAATTCTCAGCCTTCAATCAAGCAACATTAGATCTAGATCGATATTTAACAACACTCTCAATGTGTGATGGAGAGATGAGATCTAGGGAAAATAGAGAGCAACACGAAGTTGCAATAACGTCAATGAATTTCAATAGCCTGAAAAATTGCTTGTGAAACAAATATTAGGGTACATGTGATGATGGTTTGATATTTGCAAGTAACAAGAAAATAAATTAGTTTTTTTTGATAGACCATAAAATACAATCTTATTGTTAATATTCTTGAAACTTTTGCAATTTACAAGTTATATAGAAATGGATAATTCATTTCTTATTTCTCACATGCATGTTTGAGAAAGAAAAAAAATTGAAGATGAAATAAAATTACATAATTACATAATTATATGTGTTGAACATGTTATAGTTAGGGTTACCCCAAACCTGATCCACATGAAGGTTTTTGTGTTTGATGCAATGCAACAGTTTGTGAAATGAATCCACTATAAAATCACCTTCTGGTTTTCTAAGTTCATGAGCTTATACTGGATTTTTTGAACCATGGTCAAGCTCTCACTATTCTGATAATAAAAAAATTGTTTCACATCTTGCTTTATCCATGCTTGTGCTTTTATCCTCAAGAATGATTAGGAGAATTCATTATGTTATTGCATTTTAGGAGAATTCATTATGTTATTGCATTTTTTACACATTTTCTTGTAATGAGAAGGAATGAATATTAAAGAATTTGATAAGGATGTATTTTTAAAAGTATTCTAAGCATTAAATGTTATATGTGAAATTTATATGATTATTGATATGATTACTAAAATATAATTGTTTTAAGTGCAATTAACAAAATACATTTGGAATTTTCTTCAATATTTCTATTTGTTTACTTATTTAGTCGGACTGCAGCTTATTTTTGGATTTCCCTACAAAGATCCATAATTTCATTACAGTACTCACAAGTTTGATCATTACCAACAAATGGAAAGAGAGTGGTATGTCAAATATACATGTCCATATTCTCCATCCACATTCTCCATTCACCATGGATGGGGATGTGCTATAAATAATTTTATCTTAGCATAACGTTATTGACCAAAATCCAAAATCTAAATAATATAGTGTTAGCTTAACTTTATTTCCCAAAATCATATTATACAATTTAGTGTAGCATGTGCAATCGATTCATGTAAATATCCTTATGTGGGTTTTCACTGGTCGACTTGGTCTCTCAATGGTCTGATGGGTAGTCTTATCTCTTCGGGATATCCCCTGGTATTTGTCGCTTGCTCTATGGTTTTTTCTTGTTTTCGATAATTTTTGTTATTTTTGTTTTATATTACTCTGTTTGTCAAGTGTCACCGGATTTCAGCCTATCAACTAGATAGACCTAGTATTGACTAGTTGAAAAAATGGGAACTTGTCGTCTTGTATGGTCTTCCATTCTATGGTTTCTTCTTGGGTGGATCTAGTTTTAAGGGTGGTAGGTTTCTGGTAGTTTTTAGCTTTTTTCCGGTGGAACCTGTACCATGGGTGCTTTTAGGGTTTTCTATTATTATTTCATCTCCGAGGCTTTCATTCCTATTGGTGGTGAAGGTGTTTTTCTTCCCTTCCTCTGCTCTGTTTCTTGGGTGGTCAACGTCCTTCTTTTCGGCATTCTATGTGCACACATAAACCCTAATGATACTAGGGTTCACTATTCTAAAGGGGTGTCTTCCCCGATACCGGTTTCACCGCTTTTGATGGTTCCACTCCATTTGACAGGAAATATGATGGGGATGCTCCTATGCCATTCTTTTCATGACCTTCTCAGGGTATCGGGAGGGTGTGGTTTCCTCTATTAATCCCTAGTTCACATCTTCCTGTGCTCAACCCCGAAATATTACTTTCGAAAAGGTTAAGGGTGGTCACCCTGTCTACATCTTGGGAAAGGATGCCACCATGGCTATGGTGACGGTGTTGTCTCATAGTGCTCTCGATGGTTGTTTTGAGTTTATTAAGTTATATTCAACCATTTTTTCCTAGTTTTGCAATCACTCAAAGCCTATTCTCAATTTGATCCCTAAGGTGTTGATCCTTGTTAATGGTTGGGTTTGGTTTCAATGTCTGTATGAGGAGGATCGATAGGATATCGAAGGTCAATTTTGGGTGTTTGGTAAGGGTTCCCTCATGCTTAGTCGATGTCATGTGGGTTTTGACCCATGAACTAAATGTTTGGTTAAGCGACACCTTTGGGTCATCTTGCTAGATTTCCTGATCTAGTGTTGGAACTTGTAGTGTTTCATGGGGATTGTGAATTCCATTGGAAAGTTTATTCTTATTGAAGACGGATAGCTCTTGGGTTTTAAACATACTTCTCTATAGGTGTTGGATGAAATGGACCTATCGGAGGGTATTCCGATAGAGATGGAGGTTATATCGGATGGTGGGACCTTTGTTTAGCAGTTAGACTACTTGAGGGACCCATTTAGATGCCACTATTTTTGGTCAACTGATCATTCTAAATATCATTTTCTGATGAAAGGTATTCATCTAGTGGTCCAACTAATGAAAATATGTCTTTAGATGGTGAAATGGTTCGGTTTGACAAGGAATTTTCCTTTCATATTCCACTTGACAAGGATTTAGCACTCTCATTTGTGGGTAAGTTTTGACACTTGACTCCTCTTCTATTAAAATTCATCTCGGCTATTGATATCTCAAGCTCTCTCTCTATCTTGGATGACGGTGGGTCAGTGGATGATTTGTCTCTTGTATCTTGGGATGGATCACCCAGGTCAGTTATTCCTACCCATGTTGAGGGGTAGGGTAGAGACATTTTGGAGGGGATCGTTTCCATTGGAATTAAGGAACCCTCTCTAATAGATCCGGCGGGGGGATGTGATGCGCCTATTTTCTCTCCCTAGTACTTCCCTCCTCTACGTCACTACCTGACTTCTGCTTTTGATATTGCTCTTTCATTGTCATCGATTCAGTATGTTTCTTCTGAGCAGGACTTGACAGTTTATCCCTATCCTAGATGTCGTGACTCTTTGTCTATGGTTTAAGGATACATCTCTTCCCCTCTTTCGATGTGGTGGAAGAGTCTAGAAGTCCTGATATTTTACCTATCTCTTCAATCAGAGCCATAAATGTCTCCATTCTGAAGCCTAGGAAATATTATAAGGGAAGTGTGAAAGGGGTTAAAGACTCCATTAGAGAGAAATCCTTCATCAATCCGAGGTTTGTATTATAGTTTTGATCTTATTTCTTCACTCACTGTTTGGGCTCTTAGAGATTGAGCGGCCCATCCCACTGTTACTGGATCAAGTGCCTCAATTTTAATGTCTAAGGGCTTGGCAATGTCACTAAGCGAGCTTCTATCAAAAGACTTCTTCGCTCTCATTTCCCAGCTATGGTATTGCTTTAGGAAACTATTTCTTCGAGGGTTTCAACCTGTTATTTTTTCTTACATTTAAGACTGGGGTGGTAGGTCAGTGCCATTGATGATTTGGGGCTTTTTCAATGAGCTTGGTGGCCTAGAACCCACTTTTGGATGACCTAATAGATTTCAATTCTTGTGCAGGTATTGTTCTTTATAGAAAATTGAAATGCCTTAATCTACCTCTTCATATTCTTAATATTTATGGGTCGTACTCAAACAGGAAATTGTTCTAGGATTCTTTCAAGATCTTTGGTTTAATCTCTTTACCATATCTTATTCTTCTGGGTGACTTAAACTTAACCTAGTCTTCATATGAGTTATGGGGAGCTGGTCACACCCTTGGCCCCTTGGTTGATTATTTTGTATCACTCTTTGGGGATGCCTAGTAACTGGATGTTACACTGATGGAAATTTCTCCTACTTGGACGAATGGAAGATGTGGTAATGTTGGGATTGATAAACATTTGAACTGTTTCTTTATGTCAGAGTCCCTATGTGATTAGTTGGGCATGTGTCTCTCCTAGAACATTTCTTTGGATTTTCTGACCATAAATCTATCTTTTTACAATTTTACTTTGATCGCAACTTTACTTCATATGGTTTCAAGTTTAATCCCACTTGTATACTTGAGGAAGACATCAATACTATAGATGTGGAGAATTGGGGTTTTCTATCTGTTGAAGTTCCTCCTCACTTCTATCCCATGCAATCTATGATTTACAAGTTGAATAAGCTCCAACCCTTAGTCATTTGTTGGGAGAAGGAGATGAAAAAGAAATTTTATAGTTACTTATGTGAGGTTGAATTTTCCATACATTATTTTGAGGAAGCATTAGATGATGGTATGTTTTCAGAGGGTCTTTTGTTCGGAACTTAAGGTGTTGTTTTCGCAGAAGAAGAGGTTACATTCTCACAAGGAGGAAACACTCAAAAATAAAAGTCATGCTATCTGGTTGAAGGATGGAGATGATAATATGAAGTTATTTCATAACTTCGCAAACAAGAGAAGACTCGTTAATTCAATCTGGGAAGCTAAAAACAACCAATAATCTTTTGTCTATGATTTGAACTCCATCAAATTAGTGGCTAATAATTAGTTTTCTAATCTGTATACGGAGCCTTAGTCATTCAATATTTGTGATTAGTTGAATATCATCAAGCTTTACCCTTCCTACTTTGATAGTTTTGATTGTGATCTTATTGAGGGGCCTATCACTCTGGGTGAGGTGTAAAAGACATTGAAAGGGTTTTCCAAGGAGAAGAGTCTGGGGCCTGATGGTTGGAAGGTGGAATTTTATCTACTTTTTTTTTACTTGATGGGTATGGATCGGGTGCAGGCCATCAAATATTCCAGGAACTCGGGGGTTCTACCTAATAATTTGAATACTACATATCTTACACTTATCTTGAAGTTGGATAGACCTGTCTCCTTTGCTGATTATCGACTGATTTCTCTATGTAACCTCCTATATAATATTATTACTAAGATCATTTTGGAAAGGTTAAAACTTGCCTTGGGATGGTTCATGTTGGTTGAACAGTTCAGTTTTTTAGGATTAATAATCCTCCTTTATCTAAATATAGTCTAATTGATCATCATGCCTAACTTAGGAGTTATTTACTGAGTTTTGTTAGGATTAATAATCCTTTTGTGTCTAAATATAGTCTAATTGGCCATCTTTCCTAACTTAGGAGTCATTTACTCAGTTTTGGTGCCACCATGAATATTGGTGCCATTGGTGCCACTAGTGCCACTAGTGCCATTGGTGACATTGGTGCCACTGGTTCCATTGGTGATACCAGTGCCATTGGATCCATTGTCTCCATCGGTACCAATCCCTAAATTATATGAGCCCACTCTGAGTGCCACTAATATCCTCCATTAATTGGTTGTGGTAGGTAATCATTTATGCTGAGTCAAACTCTAGATACAATCAGTTAGATCACTTTCAGTTATCCTAGCACCAATTATGCATGCTATAAGGGAGAGTTGACCTTTTTCCACCTACCTCATAAGTTAATTGATTGTAGATTGATTTATACATTTGCAACTAGACTAGTGAGCTCCGACTGTGACTTAGATACACTAAGTTATCCAGTCAATCAAGTTTAGTTGTTAGTTTCAAATCTTATCCTTGTGATTCAAATTCTAGTTATTGTAACACCATTGTATTACTCATTGAATGAATGAGGATTAATGTTGTGATTAACTGATCAATTCTTGTCCATTTTATCTCAAATTTGTGGCATGAATTTCATGTTTAGTGTACATCCTTTTTTATTATTCCACTGCATAATTCCTTTCCTACATATTTCATATTTTCCTGTATATCAATGTTTCACAAATTTAACATGGCATCGGATCCTTGTGAAAGCTAGCAACAAGTCTTGTCCAATATCCATTGTGCACAAGAAGCTATTGAGTTTCCACATAAATCCTATAAAAATTGCCTTGCTAACTCTAGATTAGTCCAGAGAAGTATCTACATGTGTGACAGACTCTGACAAAGTGCACATGTCTAGGTGGAATGGAATTTATTGACATATGATTGCAAATTGAATTGGTTTTGCAGTTTTACTTGTAGGTACCTACATAGCTTCTTGAGGAATTGACTGATCATCATACAGAAAGATGGATTCTTCAGCTCTCGTACCCCAAATACTTACACCCTTCAACTATGTTGATTGGAGGGAATATATGCAGGTATCCTTGCACAATATTGCCTTGTTTAGGATGAAAATGGCAAGATAAACTAAGCCCCAACAACATGTTAAAAAGAACAAGTCTTTGAATCAGCTTGATGAAGCCTTCGGCTTCATGTGCACTAACATCTCTTGGGATATTTTTGTTAGGTATAACTCCCGATTCAATCCATTACATAGCTAAAAGCATTTATTTATACATTTCATAGGACGGTTGTGTTTCACCTTCTGCCTAGCCTTTTTGGCTTCCTAACTATTCAGTTTTCTTTATTTATTTACAATAATCCATAACAGATTATATTCTAACAATCCCCCTCTTAATCCGAAGGGGTGTTCGTAAGTCCGAGCATGTTTCTGAATCTTTCAAACTTTTCTCGTCCAAGTGCTTTGGTGAAGATGTCTGCAATTTGATCATTTGTGGAACAATGTCGAAGATGGAATGTCTTGGCCTCTACATGATGTCGAATCAAATGATACTTTTTTTTGATGTGTTTGGTTCGATCATGGAATCTAGGATTCTTAGCCAGCTTGATTCCAGAATTATTGTCGATCAATAATGGTGTGGAGTCCTCTTGTTTTTCTTGCAAATATTCAAGTATCTTCCTGAGCCATACTATTTCTTTCATTGCTTCAGCTGCAGCCACATATTCTGCTTCTATTGTTGAATCTGCTGGAACTGACTGTTTGTGTGATCTCCATGAGACAGCTGTTGATCCAAGACTCATAGTGTATCCAGAAGTTGATACTCCTGTCTCCTTATCGCCATCAAAATCTGAGTCTGAGTACCCAATAAGTTTGAAGTCATCCACTTTAGAGTACTTGAGTCCAACGTCTTGAGTCCCCTTCAAGTATCTTAGAACTCTTTTTGCAGCTGACTAGTGTCCTTCACAAGGTTTATGCATGAACCTTGAAAGTATGCCAACAACATAAGAAATATCCGGTCTAGTTGTTTTAAGGTAGATAAGGCTCCCTACAAGTTGTCGATACTTGGTCGCATCCTCAAATTCTTTTCCTTCGCTTAATGTGAGATTCATTTTCTGTTCCATTGGAGTAGATATAGGGTTGCATTCTGTCATGCAAAATTTGTTTGGTAGTTCTCCAACATATTTTTTCTGAGATAGGAATATGTACTTAGGATGTTGAGTGACTTCAATTCCTAAGTAATAGCTAAGATGTCCCATATCTGTCATTTCAAAGATCTTTTTCAAATCTTTCTTTATGGATGATATATAGCTCTCATTGTTCCCTGTCATCAAAAGATCATCTACGTACACCACAAGATACACAACAGATCTTCCAACTTTCTTTATAAATAGTGTTGCATCATCAAGATCAAAATGTTCGAAATTTAACTTCAAAAGATGCTCGGTTAACTTTTCATACCATGCGCGAGGTGCTTGTTTTAGGCCATACAAGGATTTGACAAGCTTGCATACCTTTTGTTCCACCTTGAGGGACTAAGGGATCTGAAGGAAGCTTGGGATAAGCTTGAATCTTTGTTTGGCGAAAAACATGAGCTTCAAGAGCACATATTGGAGAATGATCTCATTGCACTAAAACCCAGCAGTTTCAAATCTATTCAACAATTATTCATAAAATACAAGTCACTAGTACTGCAATGTAAAAAATGTGGAATAGAGAGGAAATATAAGCAACTGGTTTTATCAGTACCAAGAAATCTTGGATTTTAATACTCAGTCTTTGTCTCTACAATCTATTCGGGAAGAGATTCCATCCCTAATTGGAAGATGCCTTCTCTATATGCTTTGATTGATTCCTTAATATTAGAGCAATATAAATTGGTTCAAATGGCAGTGATTTAGATTTCCAAGAATCAATCACTCTTAGTGACAGACTCAAAAAATGCACAAGAAAGAGGGAAGCATAAAGGGAAGGAGACCAAAAACATTGATTCAAATCCAGAGGAGAATTATAAATCTTCCGATGGAGCCCCGGGTTCCAGAAAATGAAGAAATTCAAGAAGACTAAGTGTCCATAATGTATGAGAGGATTTCATCCAAAGAGCCAATGCATGAGGAAACCATTGACCAATTTTCAATAGTCCTTGAACAGAAGAATATTTCCCTCCCACAAGGATCAAAGAATTCTGACGTTGGACAACCGACAGAAGATCATGAGAAGTGTGATGCCTTGAAGGGAGGCCTTACTTAGTCGAAGGATTATTTGATATATTCTAGAGAATCCCACCACATGGTTCCCTCCTGGTAATCCTTCACCACTCTGAGTATCACAAGAGGACCTAGTATTCATATGGGATATGACTCCCAAATCCCAACTGCTGGGAAAGGTTCTTTGAAAATCTAGCATGGTGAGTTCAAGAATGTACTCTATGTGCCCTCTCTTTCAGAATTTTTTTTGTTTGTTTACCAAATGAATCATACAGTCTCTCCTAAGAGAGTTACATTCGACTCTGACACAATAGAAATCACTGAAAAATCTACTGGAAATCTCATAGCGAAAGGGTTTTCTAATCATGACTCAAACACATATGAGTTATCTCATTTCCTTCCTGCTTCACCTCCAACAACTTTATTAACTCATGCCTGTAATAACACCTAAAAGATGTGGCATGAGATATTTTGGCATCTCAATTTCAAATATATCAAGCAACTTCACAATGAAAAAATGGTTAAGGGCTTTCCACTCATCCAAACATTAGATGGAGTATGTCCTAGTTGCTTGGTAGGTAAGCATCCAGAGAAGATATATGAAGTTGGGAAGGTAACTAGAGCTACCTCTACACGTAATCTAATACACTGTGATTGTTAGCTCTCCAAGAAACTACTTAGTGGTTATGGCTAAGTATGCTTGGTAACTTGAGAAATCATATTTTTGTGTTTTCTGAAAAGGTGGATCAATAGGACAATTAAAAGACTAAGCAGTAAGACAACATACCATGCCTCTAAATAAGCCAGTGCTTCGAGGAATTAAATATCAGCCACAGTAAATAATCAAGGTATGAAGAAAAACATTCGAGATATCCAAATACATTGAAATGCAGGGTCATACAAGAATATAAAGAAACACTAATTCATCCATGAGCTGTATCAGAAGATGACAGTTCTGAAGAACTGAACTGAATAGAATCAAATGTAGAATAATGAAAGTGTGGACAGACTGATATCTAATAACCAAAGGAAACTGTGATCCATATAGCAAAGAAGTGTCCAGTACATAGTCAAACATATATCCCAAATCGAACCCCTTTTCAGTGTGAGTTCTTAGGCTTTTAAAGCCTTTACAAACAGTTTCCAGATCCTAAAAGCATGGATCTGTTAAATTCAACTAAAACATTAACTGACAGTAAAAACAAAAAGATAGGGACTGATCCCTAAAATCAAGGAAATTCTGATATGGAGATCTCCTTCAACAGCTTGATGGTTGGTGAAATGAAGCAGCCTTCCAAGGCTCGGTGAACTGAGTTGGGCGCGCCACAGATTTGATTTTCATGATGTGGTAGTCGACTTATAGAGATGTTCCTCCAAATAAGGTTTGAAACTTAGTCAAAGGTACCCACTGATTCAAAACTCGCTCAAAACCTATGAGATATAGATAAAATACTTTATAATCTATTCATTTCTGTCAGTTCACTCAATCAAAACTGAGTTCTGGGCGAAATTAGAGAACCTTTGCAAAAACAGGCTTTTGGCAGCTAACCCTGCTGCCGGTTTCACGTGTTAGTTGCCGAAAGTCAGCCCTTTCGGCAGCTTATGTCCTTCCTGTTAACGCTTTTAGCTACCAGACCCCATCTACCTCTGTCCTGAGAGGAAGGTTGGTTTTTTTCCATGAGCTGAGCTAGCTGATGACCTGTCGCTGCAAACTGGAGATGCTATATGGCAAGAGGGACACTTTCTTTAATTCAAACCAGAATCGAGTATGATGAGTCACACCTTAGACTGATACTTCTAGCAGAACAGCTCTCATCTATTATAAAAAGACCACCCCACTTGACAAATGCTTGATTAATGGTTCGATCAATAGATGAATATGCAAAGCATACACTTTGACAAATGTCGAGAAAACCACAAACCAATAACTCGGGTGAACTCTAGCTGTGAGAGAGAGATTCGACTAGTCGTGGTATGAGGAAACGTTCTGTAGCAGACAGAGGGGAAACTCTTTACTGGAATCACGGGATTTTCATTACGTGTTGGCTCCTTCTCTCCCTTTGAGTTTCGCCCTGATGAAAACCTCCTGCAGACCGGTGCTCTACCCTCTCTGCCACTTGGTCGAACCAGGGACTTATATTGCGCAGGCGAATGAAGAACTCTCAAAGATAAGCTTTGTTTGCAACGTTAGAGAGTTTGGACACACATTCAAATGAACCCAGTGAGTGATTATGCTCCATTGTGATATTCTCCAGCTCGTACGTGCCTTTCAGAACGTCATTATGTGAATCATATCTGATTGTGAGGTGGATCTCGTGAGAGTGAGTGTCAATTGTAACATCTGGAGAGAACTGACCATCATACCTTATGCTTGTTTATTTTCGGCAGCTTATGACATTACACCTTATGATGATCATTGACAACGAGTTCTAATCTTTCCTTTCGGCGGCTAAAACACAGGCTCGCTTGATGTGGAACTGAGTAAGGACCCGATCTTTTAATTTTGCTTATAAAAACCTTTTCGGCAGCTTATGTCTTTTCTATTAACGCCTTTAGCTGCGAAAATGGGCCCTTTCGGCAGCTAACTGGCTTCCTGCAAAACAAAGCTGAGCTGCCGAAACCTGTCTTTTCACCATTTGAAACCCAAGACTCAATTTAACCAAAAAAATTGACTTTGCACTACAATCAAGGACCTTCTTATCGACTCAAAAAATTTAAAGATAAATTTTTTGGACTTCAAACCTATCACCTAAAATGAAGAAATATTGACTGGTTATTTTAGGAGATAACAGTGATGTTTCAGGAGCAATTCCTAAAACATGAGTCAATGGTTCCAGGTATTTCCTTACTTCTATTGATGATTGTTCAATGTTCTACTCGGTATATTTTATGAAGAAAAAATCAGAGGTATTCAAAAATTTTAAAGTTTGTAAAGCCTTCGTTGAAAATAGCTTCAGAAAGAAGATGAAGTCTGTCAGATTGGATAATGGAGGTGAATACATTAAACTGTATTTTCAGCAGTATTGTGAATCTGAGGGGATTCGAATGGAACACTTAGTTCCATACACACCACAAGAGAATATTGTGACTGAAAGGAAAAACAGATCATTGAAGGAGATGAAAACATGTCTTCTCTAAGCAAATACTATTCCTCCTTCTCTTTGGTTTGAAGTTGTAAACTGTACTTCATACATACATAACATAATTCCTCACAAATCAATGATTGGAGTCACTACTTTCAAAGCTATACATGGGCATAATCCTGATTTCTCTCACTTTAGATTCTTTGGTTCCAATGCTTGCGCTAGAATTCCTATGGACAAGAGAAAGGCCTTCCAATCCCAAAGCGATGAATGCATACTTCTGGAATATTCTGAGGATGCAAAAGCATATAAATTAATGGAACTTTCAACTAGGAAGTGCTTCATAGAGCACAATTTTTAGTTTGAAGAAAATCAGTTGCTTGATCCACCACAATCTGAAGCAAAAGGAGGTATACACACTATTCCATTTCCATTTGATGATGATATTTTGTCTCATGTTTCATATTCAGATGATGAGGAAAAATATTAGCATGATCTTGATATTGAGGTTGTACCTCATGATAGTCTAGATCTAGATCCAATTCCCATTCCAAATCAATAGCCTAAGCCTAAATGAGCCCAAAATCTCATTGAAGTAGGTGGCATGGTGCTAGGAATCCAGAGGACAGAAGAAGAACATGGTACCAGTATCAAAATGAACATGTTTCACTCTCTCACATAGCTTTTCTATCTACAAAGTGGTGAAACAAAATTCTAGGGAAATGCTACTTCATGATAGCGAATGATCAACAAATTGGCCCACTGAGGAATAGAATTGATCATTCCATTCCTCTTCTAGAAATAAGGAACTCAAACAACATTCATGAGATCAAAATAAAATTGAGATGTTTACATGCACATTTTTCAGGATGTTGTTGCTCAGAAGAACTAAAATACTGCATTGTTGCTGCAGATTACAACAAACATTTTACAAGTAATTACCCAAAGAGGAGAATTTTTTCTTAAGTATAGATTTTTTGCCTGATTCACTGCTTATTTTTAGGGGGGGTTCCCATGAGTTTTTCCTGATTTTTATTAGTTTATTAAGCAATTTTTATTTTCATTGGATTGTATGGATGATTTTTGTCCTAGTTTCTAGGGCCCAAAGTCTTCCAAAGTTAGGACAAAGGGGGGGGTGTTAGGATTGATAATCCTCCTTTGTCCAAATATAGTATGATTGATCATATTTCCTAACTTAGGAGTCATTTACTGATTTTTGGTGCCACCATGAATATTGGTGCCATTGGTGCCACTGGTGCCACTGATTCAATTGGTGCCATTGGTGCCACCGATGCCATTGGTGCCATCGGTGCCATTATTTCCATTGGTGCCACCGGTGCCAATACCTACATTCTAAGAGCCCACTCTAAGTGCCACCAACAACCTCCATCAATTGGTTCTGGTAGGTAAGCAGTTATGCTAATTCAACCTCCATTTAAAATTAGTTAGATAACTTTCAATTAGGCTAGCACCAGTTATGCATGCATGAAGGGAAAGTGGTGCCTTTTTCCACCTACCTCATAGGTTAACTGATTGTAGACTGATTTAGACATCTGGAGTAAGAATAGTGAGTTCTGATAGTGATTTAGACACACTGAGTTAGCCATGAATCATGTTTAGTTGGTAGATTTTAATCTTATCCACATGATTCGAATTCTATTTATTGTAACACCATTATATTAATGATTAATTGAATGCAAGTTAATGGTGTGATTAACTGATCAATTCTTGTCTATTTTATCTAAATTTGTGGCATGAATTTCCTTTTCACTGTGCATTCTCTTTTATCATTCAACTACATAATTCCTTTCCTACAACTTTCATATTTCATGGAGATTAATGTTTCATAAATTTAACACGGTTTTCTTCTGAACCACTGGATTCTAGATGTTGTGGGGATTGTCCAAGAAGTGTTACACTCAGTGAAGTTGAAGAAGTTATATGCACTTATACTTAATTTGGAATTAGAGAATGCATATGATAAGGTTGATTGGTTTTTGCTCAGGATGATTCTTCTCTAGGTTGGGCTCTCATTGTAGCTCACTCAGTTGATTATGTCATGTGACACCTCAGCCAATTTGGTTGTGCTGATAAATGGATCTCCATAGTAATTTTTCAAATCTTCCCATGGAATACATCAAGGATTCCCACTTTCACCATATTTGTTTCTATTGGTCACTGAAGGACTTAGTATGCTCCTCCTACATGTTATGGATTCAAATTTGATCAAATAATATTAAAGTGAGAGGTACCCATTTTCTGTCTCACGCTCTTTTTGTTGATGATGTGTTGATTTTTTTTATGGTTCCATTTCTAAATGGGCTCATATTAAATCCTTGGTTTACCTTTTATGTGGGGATTCAGGTATGTCCATTAGTTCACATAATTCATGTATCATTCATTACTGTTCCGATCAAATGCTTATTGAGGATATTACACTTTTATTTCCTTACAAGATGATGCATATTGATATGGGAATTACTTATCTTGTATTTTTTATTAAGTCCAATAATTATAAGCAGGAGAATTGGGCTTGGCTTCTTAGGAAATTTCATAAGAGTATGCATCAATGCACTCTGAGGTGGCTATCCCTTGGGGAAGGAATCACTCTGGTTACTTAGGTTCTCTAGTGTATTCCTATCTACTTGTTTTCTCTTCTTTGAGTCCTTGAGGGGTTAATTGTGTCTCTTCATCGTATGATGTTTTGCTTTCTATGGGAGGGTACACAGTATGTTTCTAAGTTCCATCTGTCTGGTTGGGAATCACTATCAAATCCTAAGTCTTGGGGCAGATGGGGGATCAAACATCTCAGTTTATTTAATTTTTCTTTGTGTGCGAAGATTCTATGGAGAGAGCTTATGGTTTCTAGTCTATGAAGAAATATATTAAAGGCCAAATATCTGAGACGCTTACTGTGGGAACTATGGATCCTGGAGGAAAAATTTAAGTATTCTTATTCCTCATCCATTTGGCCCAGTATGATTCCTTCACTACCTTTTATTATCAAATATCTATGTTGGAAAGTTGGGAGAGGTAGTATTATTTGCATTCGGATATATTTGATTGTTGGTATTCAACATTATATACTATCCAAGAACCTCAATGCTCAGCCCCATCTTAGGAACTTGGTGGTACTAAAGAAGATATATGCTAAAGGTGCTGATTTAGAACTAGGTGTTAGCGCTCAAAATGTACCTTTGGTTGCAAAAATGTAATCTTAAGGTAACAAGAAAACCAAACTTTAGGAAATAAAGATGTCTTCTTTTTTCCCAGTGAGGGATCTCTCAATGATTGTTTTCACAAGGCCAAATATATGAACACAAAATAAAAATAAAATTGATTGTTGGTTGAAACAAGGTAAATGCACATTGGGAAATGGAGTCAGAATAATGATATCAATAATAGTACTATTGCATGAAAATTTATAACAAAGGAAAGGTAACAATCTTGTTACAGTCGAAATTCTTTTGGTTTGGTGATCATAGAAGAAATAAAGAACAATCCATTAACGCAGGAATCTAACAAGGATGAATCCAACATTAACTTTAGTTGAATAGATTTTGTGAGTATCTGAAATCAATAGACAAAGCATATAAGTATGAATTCTATGCTATTAAAAAATTATTTAAGACGTGAACGGAAAACGTTGTGGAAGTAAATAACAGGAAATGCATTCACATAAGAAAGGGAAATATATACTGCAGCATAAACAACACACGAATCGTTGCAAAATTCCAGCTTCATCTCTGTGATTTTATTATAAGGTAGATCTCAAATATAACGTTGAATTCTCATAGGTTCCAACCCTTTTTCCATTACAATAATTGGTTCTTATACAAATTGCTCCATGAGCTAAAATAACAAACTTCTAAAAATAGGAAATAACTGCCTTTACATATACAACTGCATTTATTAACTAATAACTATTTTTTATAAAACTCACTAAACCCCTAATTAACTAATCTTCAGAAATAGTTATGTTGCAGCTGCAACATTTTCCCAAAATTTCAAAAAATTTCAGGACCCTCCTTTTGCTTGAATCAATTTGATTTTCTTCTTTGACTTGATCTAATGATTTTTTTAGAATGATTTTCTAATGCGTGGATTGATCTATCACTTGTTTGATTCTTCCTCTAACGCTTGAAATAATCCATTGTTTGTTCAAACTTTATCGCTGCTTTTAAATGCGTTTTCAGCATGTTTGAATCAGAAGTTTATTTGGGTGGTGCTCCCACTATTGCGGAAGATTGACACGTCTTGGCTTTGATGTTTTCTCTGATACTTTTCTCTCAATCGCCTGAGTTTTTGGTTTCGAATCGGAACATGTTGTTATTTCTTTCTCCGCCGTTGCATCCAGTAAACACTAAACTCTCCCGATCATCGCTTTGATTGTTCAAACCCCGTGTTGTTGTTCTTGCCACTCTTTAAGCCTTGGGTTTTCTGCCGTTGCGTCTTCCAAATGTATTACCTTTCCGAGCCTTTATCTTTTCTCTCTTCCGATTCGGACCTTATTGGCGAGGCGTGATGTCCTTTGTTCTTCCGTCGTTGCGGCTATGAAAAGAATTATCCTTCTGGTCAGTTAGTGTTTTTCTCCTCTGATAAAGAATGTGCCTATGGTGAAATGACTTATCCTTTAGATATCCGCCGTTGCAGCTCTCGTTCCGCTTCCTTTCCGATGTTTTAAAGCTCCGACACATTATTGTTTCTCTCTCGGTTATCCCCACGGATGGAGTAATGGTTTGGCCACCCGACGTTGCCGAAGGAGTTAGGATTTCGACGTCTGACCCATTTCTCTCCATCGTCTGATATTTTAATTTTTCCCCGCCACTTACATTTGTATATATATGAATGGGGTTGGTCTTGTTCATTATTCTATTATTTTTCAACTGTCGTGCTTTGTCATTATCACGCGCTGTCGTTCTCTCGAGCTAGCGAAGGACCCCGTTGTCGGTACCCACGTCCAGGTGGCTCAACTGTGGAATCTTGACCGATTTTCTTCCCGTCGTCTATGCAACGTTTCCAGGTAGGCTCCTCTTTGCTTATCCCATTTCGTTCGAGCTTTTGGTTGTTTTTCTACGATTGGGTTTTTCCCACAGCTGTTTTCCCTTGCCCCGTTAAGTTACATGTCTATATATTGGGGATTTTGTGGCGTTACTGTCTGCAGAAAAGGGGGGGAGATTTTTGACCCACTGAGTAGTTTTTCCCACAGCCATTTGTTATGCGACCTTGCGCTTAGTAATGAGGGTTTGGTGTAGACGGTCGTTACGCTATCTGCACCAATCCACCTTGTGTGATGATGTTTTTGCAGGGGGAGGATTTCATGGCCTTCCTTTGGCACTTGAAATGGTTTCCGTCTCCCCCTTTGTTTTCGTGCTACCCGCTTCATCAAACCCCAGCTGTTTTTTTATCTACGCGGTTCCGTGTGACCCCATTCGCACTCAGTTTCGAACCCCAAGCCGGTGGAAGAGGATATGTCACTGCATGTAGTTTTATTGGTCAGAATCGCATGGGTAGTATTTTGTTAAAGCACCGCTGAAAAGCTCAAATATTTTCCACTGTCATTCCCACAGAGCACCATGATCATGGTGCCCGTGAATAGCCCGAGTTTGCTTCATTTTTATCTAGATTTGCTTCCCACTCAATTTTTTTGTTAGAGTTGTTTTGATATTAGAAAGCAGTGTTAGCTTGCACATTTTTCTTCATGTAACTATTTCTGTCATGCTAAACATAGATGAAGTTAAACACTGCACCTTGTTGTCCCAATGTTCGCAGCTTAGGTCTTAATGATGATAATTGTATGTATAACAGGAAGATTCTGAATTCAAGATGTCGAAGCGATAGAAGAAGAAGGCCCATGTGGTTGAAGAGGACCCAGAAGTGGAAGTTGTCACCAAGACTGAGTACATATATGAGGACACCAAGTGTATAGTTGGTGTCGAACCTGAATACCAATGGGGGGAAATATATAGGTTAATCATCCGCAGGGAAGTGGCCGATATGGGCTTGGAGGAAGAAAGCATATATGCCAACATTGAGAGATCTTCGCTGATGAAGATTGCTACAAGACCAGAGATTTTCCCATGCTCTGAAGTAATTGGTTGGATTCTGCCCTGGGCAGATGTAACAACGATGATCCTGGAGAACATTGACAAATAGGACTATGCTTCCTATAGCCCAGGATATGTAGCCTTGGCATACCACTTGCCAGAAGCACAAGTGTTTGTATCTGATGATTGGTTGAACAATGTTAGAATGGACCTGGTTGAGACTCTTAAAAGAATGTTGTTGCCTGGGAAACATTTCAGGACCAGGCCAACAGGTGAATATGATACAACAAGCTTAAGGACCCCATATAGGTTCATAGCTTTAATGCTTAACTGAATTTTTGGAAGAACTCATGGGAGGTTCTTCAAATTGGAATGGATTCCCATTATTTTTTATGTTGCAACCCAAGGGACCATTTTCAATTGGGCCAACATAGTATCAAATAGTTTATCTTCCTGCTTGGCCTCAGCCCTCGGAAGAGTATCCCAAAATAGGTTTGAATTCTACATGAGTTCCATACTTGTCGACTATATATTGTGCAATCATCCTTTCCCTGGACTACGGTGTATCTGGGATAGAGAAAGGATGCTGGTGTATTCTGCATATAAGCCACTGTGGGCACACAAGTACCACAGTCATTACCAGGAAGTTTGTGAACACTTCATCATGCCATTGTACAACCTCATTTTTTTGAAGGAAGGTAACTGCATGTCAGAAGAGGCACTGCAAATGATTGAAGAATATGCAGAGTATTATTTGACCAAGGATGGCCTTTACTTCAGAATGTTTGGGGGTTCCAGAGCACCCTCCTTATTACCCCAATATGCCACAGACTAAATCATCCATAAGGAGGCTGTCAGGCAAGTCTTCCTGGATGGAATAGGGAGCTTTCTGTTTGAGCATAAGAATACCGCCTATCCTCCTTTGCCCTTCAAGTTAGGAAGTTATAGGTTTACCAGAGTGAAAAAAGCTGATGAGTTTGTAGAAGAATTAGAAAGGTTTCATTTTGGCGAGATGCCATTCCATCGAAATGACTCCCATGGTAAAGTAGCTGAACATTGCAAGGAAAACAATGTACATTTTGAATACACCCACCATTGGGATAGGGAAGAATCCGTCTTCCATGGTGCATTGAATATAATAGCCTTAAGGAGAAGGTTCAAGAAGAAGATTACCACAAAAGGTGGGAAGGGAGCAGATGAAAAAGCCAAAGCTGATGAAGAAGCCAGAAAAAGAATTGAAGATGCCCAAAGGTTGGTACAGGAAGCTGTAGGGAGAAGAAGAAGAAAAAAGAAAAGTTGCCCAAGAATTAGCCCAAAAGGCAAAAGAAGACACGAGAAAAGAAGAAGAATAAAGAAAAAAGAATCTTGATGAGGAGCTACAGAAGCAAGAAACAGAGAGGCTAAAGCTGACACAGACAGAGACAGAACAGTCAACCTCTGACACCGCTGGAGGACAGACCCAGGACATGGGGAACCCCAAGTTTCAGGACCCAGAAGTACCGACTGCTAGCACACCTAGACAGTCTGTGGTCCCTACACTGAAGCTGGTCCCCTTTGTTCAGAAGAAAGGGGAAGAGATCCCTGATTTCAATACTGTTTTCTATGATAGGGAGACAAAGAGAATAGTGAAGAGAATGGAGAAGAAGGTCGAAACAGGAGATCTATCTGGAAAAATGATAACAGATACACCCGTTGTATTTGGAACGGACTGAGATACAAGATTCACCATTAGAGCGGGAGCTGCGCTAATCCATGCCTCGGAGGATAATATGGACAAGATTATGACAAACTTGGAGCAATCCAAGAAGTCCTCTGCTCAACTGAAGGACACATTGAGGAAGGAGAGAGAGGAAAGAAACAAGCTAAAAAGGAAATATGAGGACATGAAAGAAGAAATGAGATCTTCAAGAGATGAACTGCGGCTCCTCCAAGTGGAGAGACAAGTTAGGAAAACTATAGAGGAGTGTCTAGAGAGAGTGCAGTGAGAGTATCAAGAGCTCTGGGTGGAGAAAGAACAGCTTCTAGGAAAGATAGGAGACTTAGAGCAGCAAAAGACCGCCTTAGAAGCAAATGAACAGCAAGCTCAAGAACAAGAGAGAAAGCTTCAAGATCAGATTTCTTCTTTAGCCACTGCTTGAGAGGAAGCAAGGAAGTAGCAGGTCAACCTCCAACCATTCAAAGAGCATGTGTTGGCACAAAAGGCCAAGATGTTGCAGCTGCAGACTGCCATAGAAGAGGAGAGATGCAAAGTTCTGCAGGTAGATGGCTGATTAGAGGAAATCCTGGAAACCTCCTCTTACTTTGTTGATAGATCTCAGGACGTCCTTGAAGTCCTGGCTGCAAGAATGGCAAGGCTGGAGAATAATGAAGAAACTCCAGCAGAGCTACCATCGAAGGATAAACAGTCCCTCAAGCGGGATTATGACTTACTGGAGTTTGCTATAAATACAACAAAGGATTTCAAAAAGGCCATTAAAAAGCTGAAAGGAGCATGCATAGAGTTTTTCAGGAGGCTCCTTATTACCTACAATTGGTTCCAAATAGAGGCCGAATAGAGGCTTGATGTTTTCCCAGACCACAACTCATTTGTGGAGATGTTGCAGAAGAGATATCAGGAGGAGGACGCGAATGTACAGCATATTAAAGCCTTGGATGATCAGATCTTAAGGATTGAAGTAGATCATTCAGCCACCAGTGTGCAGCTTTTGGAGGATCAGCTTCGGTTGAGCACAGCCAGAATTGAGGCTATAAAGAACCAGTCTGCGAAGTTTGAGATCAACATTCAGTTTTTGGAACCTTGTGCCTTTGAAGGCATCGCCTCTGAAGCTTTGGCATGGAAGAAGTTTCTGGAAACCCAAGTGGGACCCTCCTTGTAAAAGATTGGTAACTTTTGTAATTTGTAACGATTTTGTAAAAACATTTGAGAAAAGTGAAACATTGGAGGTGAAGAGTTGGGAAGCCAAAAGGTTACTTTGGGCAGCCCAACAGTCTCGCCCTTTTTGTATAAATGTAGAAGGCTTAGAAGGAATAGGGATTTTTTCCTAGTTAGACATGTAAAGCGATATTGTAAGAAGAACTACTTTTTTTTGCAATAAAGAATCATTGTTTGCCTATTGGAGAAAGAGTGGTGGGACTTTCAAATGTTATGCTGTGGATGGTGGAAAGATGAACTATTTTGTTTTTCCAGCTTTGTGTCCATCAACTGTGAGATCGTTCTAACTCTCAGAGCCTATGTTCTTGTTTGAATGATTTCTAGTTTATTATGTGGGATTAACACCATGAGTAATGCATGTTGTTCATAAACAATTGGCTATCTGATTGTCTAAATATTTTAATCGTTCATGTGTTGTAGGAAGGAATATCAACTACCTGTAATTTCTCAGTATAATGCATGCACATTACGCATTACTCATATAATAAGTTACAATTTGGCTCCCCAGGGATAGATAGATAGATAGATAGATAGATAGATAGGTGGATAGTTAGTTTACTTTATTATTGCATATGTGATTTAGATGTTTGTGAGCTCTAAGACGAGAGGTAAGAACCTGCGCATCACGTTGTGACTGCTCCTTGCATCCTTCATCACCCTGCATTGTTAATTAGGCACTTGCATTTCATACTTTAAGTGAAAAATACAAAAAGATATGGTGGACCGGGCCGCAACCAGTAAAACCTTTTGTTTTTGTTACTTGACCTACGGTATCCGGACCGCAAATCGAACGGATTCCCTATACCAGACAGTCATGCGCTAGTTGGGAACACTGACTGGGGAGAATCCCTTGCTATTGTTGCCTACAAATTTCCAGGCATCAACAGTTTCTGGCGCTAGAAGAAGGGCCTCCAGTGCATGGCTGGCCGTGGAAACCTATTTTCCCAAGACTACCCCACTAGCAGAGGTTTGGAAGTGTTTGACTTAACCCAAGTACATACGAGTTTTGGTTCTACCTGTGAAGCAAGTAAGCCCAGTTTCATCTTACAGTGTTTCTTACTCAGACTCCCGTTCATTCACCTTGATCATGGCTAGTATAAATGTGAATCATCCCAACCCATTGCCGGCTTGGAGAGCTAGATCACCTTTGAACCTAACACCTCCTTTGCATAACCTACCTCACGCTTTTGAGAAGCTGATGCCTAAGTTTCACCTCGATGAGAGGACTATTGTAGATGACCACTTGCAAAGATTCTATTTAGCAATCGAAGGGCTAAGGGCTGGAGAGTATGAGGATGTTATCTGTAGATTGTTCCCTCACACCCTTAAAGGAGCAGCAGCATCCTAGTATTTCGGTTTGCCTACAAAATCTATTCCTAATTGGGACACCTTCGAAAGGACTTTCAGAAGTAAATACAGAGCCCAAAGGACACATGCCTCACTAATGAAAGGTCTTGGTTTGTTAAGAAAAGAGAAGGATGAGAAGGTGCATCATTTTACCCAAAGATTTTCAACATCCTTAAAAAAAAATTCTGAAATTGACAGACCCTCAGACAAAGTCTTAATTGAATATTATACCTCAGCCCTAGGACCTGAACTAGCCATGTTTGCCAAAATGAAATCCAAGCCTACGTTGGTAGAGACTTATGAAGAAGCATAAAGGGTAGAGGCTGAAAAGGAAAGTATAGAAGACTATCCTAAGCAACTAAGAGAAAAGACTATCAAGAGAAGAACATTATTGCTATCTAAACCTAAAGAAGAACAATCACATGAATTTGAGGGAATGCTGAAAATGATTCAGAAACTATCCAACCGAATAATAGATCTGGAGAAAGAAAGGGAAGTGCAGAAGATTGATAAACCCTACCACCAAAAAAGGGAGAATAACAACCAATGGAAAATCCCTCCACCAAATTCAGCATCAATGAATATAACAGAGGTAGGGGGGGACAATTTCTACACTTTTCACCAACAACCTCATTCTAAAAAGAAGTGTCCTCAATGGTTAAATTCAATGACATTGGTTATGAATCAGCTTCTAGACTCTAAGTGGACTAACGACAGTGGTAAAGAGGAAAAGAAAAACTAGACCATGGAGAAACAAGATAATGATACCATGTTTTCATGGGATGGTGTCTCGCTTTTTTACACTGAAGAGAGTGCTCTTAAATCTGAATGCACACCTACAGCAATAAAGGACATGGATTTAACAATTTCAAAGATCAGAAAATTGCAAAATAATGTCAAGAGATAGGCATATGCCAATGTTGAAGTTAAAACATCTAAAGTCCCTACCATCAACCAGAAAACAGAGCCAATCATTGAGCCTGTCAAACCTATGGAAGGGGTTGATGAAGGAAACACTGAAAAAATTAAGGAAGTTAAAAAAGAGATACCCATCGAAAACCAACCTGTGGTTGAAAAGGTCGAATCAACTATGGAAGAAAAAACTAGAACCCCACCTTTCCTTTTGACTCTAGAAATGCTCGATCATAAGGTGCATAATTTTCTGGTAGACTCTGGATCATCAGTGAGTGCTATGCCACTGGAGGCTTGCAAAAAAAATAGTGGGAAGCCAAAACCTACTACTTGGGATGTCACTCAACTAGACAAGACTAGTGTCAAAGTAGTGGGAGAAATGGAGAATGTTCTTATTCGATTGTCTGCAAATAAAAGGATATGTCAGTACATTGATATTATAGTAGCAGACATACCTGATGGCTATGGATTGATCCTAAATCGAGACTAGACAGCAAGACTAAATGGGTACTTTGCTTCAGACTGGTCACACTTGTGGTTGCCTCAGAAGAGAAGCCCAAACCTGATTAAGATATTAAGAGAGCCCTACATGAGGCACAATGTCACTGAGCTGGAAGAAGGTAATGAATCTACCAATTCTGTCCTAGGAAATTATTTTATAGAGCTTAAACTAAGATATCATGCCTCAGGAAAGGCCAGTTCTACAATTGACACTCAGCCTGAGCTCCTTCAACTTCCTCAGGTTGAAAGGGATGATTGTAGGATAGTAGACATGTTTTTAATATCAAAAATAGCACAGCTAGACCATGGTTAGATATCTCATGTCTACAATCCATCCCACCCCTTGACTCCCTAGGATTAAAGATTTTCAGGAGTGGGAAATCTTTCTTTTCTTTTGCATTGTACATAAATAAATTGATGTTGTTTTTCTTTAATGATTTGGTGATATTTTCTTTTGTTTTAATGCTTTCTTGTCAGTTCTTCTGGTTTGAATAAAGCGGCAAACTTTTGGTTGCAATGGAAACAACAGGGTTCTTAATTAACTGAAATCTTGAGCAAAAGACTGTGCTTTTAAAACATAGAATGTCTTCTAGTAGCAGTGTTCCTAATTGGCCATGCATTCATCAAAGTTCTACTTAACCCCTGTAAATGACTCAGAATTAAGAGGTCTGGAATACTATTGTGAGGCTCCATCCATTCCACATCTAAAATGTCCAAGGGAGTGACAGCAAAGGACCCACAGAAAGGAAGCTAAGTAAATAGTATATCATATATAAATGATCCCATGCCATGATTTCAGAAAAGCTAAAAGAAATCAAGAGTCAAAACTCCTAAAAGAAACAATACACATCAAAGCAAACTATCAAAAGCATGAATCTCAAATTGCCAAAAGTTCCTCTCCGTCCGTGAGATGAAAAGTCAATTCTTCTCTCACACAAAAGGACACTATGGATAGAGGAGCCGGAATAAAATTCAGAAAGAAAGGCAAATGGAGGACTCATAAGAACTAAAGTTCAAAAGGCACAAAAGTGCAGTTGGCATGGGAATGAGGAACAAAGGGATAATGATGTTTACTACATGTTACAATCCTGTGGTGTCCAAACCTGAAGCTACCTAAGGACAAGGGTAAAATGAATCTCACTTATTTGGCCTCAAAAGAGTTATTCAGACTTGCAAATATTTCTGATGTTACCTTTCCCAATGAATGAACTGCTTCTTAATGATTTACATGCATAATTTGGCCAGCTTAGGAATACAAACAGCTAGAGGATTTCAACTTTTCATCCAGACGGTCTTGCACTGGGAAGAAGTTAAGTCAGAAATCTGGGGTTCACCAGGTAGTTGCCAATTGTTGCAGCTGCAACATTTTCCCAAAATTTCAAAAAAATTCAGGACCCTCCTTTTCCTTGAATCAGTTTGATTTTCTTCTTTGATTTGATCTAATGATTTTTTCAGAATGATTTTCTAATTCTTGGATTGATCTATCACTTGTTTGATTCTTCCTCTAACGCTTGAAACAATCCACTGTTTGTTCAAACTTTATCACTGCTTTTAAATGCGTTTTTAGCATGTTTGAATTGGAAGTTTATTTGGGTGGTGCTCCCGCCGTTGCGGAAGATTGATAGGTCTTGGATTCGACATTTTATCTGATACTTTTCCCTCAATCGGCTGAGTTTTTGGTTTCAAATCGGAACATGTTGTTATTTCTTTCTCCGCCATGGCGTTCGGTAAACTCTGAACTCTCTCGATCATCACTTTGATTGTTCAAACCCTACATTGTTGTTCTCTCCACTCTTTAAGCCTTGGATTTTCTGCCATTGTGGCTTCCAAATGCATTACCTTTCCGAGCCTTTAGCAATTTTCTCTTTCGATTCAGACCTCATTGGCAAGGCATGATGCCCTTTGTTCTTCCGTCGTTGCGGTTGTGAAAAGCATTATCCTTCTGGTCAATTAGTGTTGTTCTCCTCTGATAAAGAATGTGCCTATGGAGAAATGACTTATCCTTTAGATATCCACCGTTGCGGCTCTCGTTCCACTTCCGTTCTGATGTTTTAAAGCTCTGACGCATTATTGTTTCTCTCTTGGTTATCCCTATGGATGGAGTAATGGTTTGGCCACCTGACGTTGTGGAAGGAGTTAGGATTTCGACGTCCGACCCATTTCTCTCCATCGTCCAATCTTTTAATTTTTCCCTGCCACTTACATTTGTATATATATGAATGGGGTTGGGATTGTTCATTATTCTATTATTTTTCAACTGTCGTGCTCTGTCATTATCACGCGCAGTCGTTCTTTCGAGCTAGTGAAGGACCCCGTTGTCAGTACCCGCGTCCAGGTGGCTCAACTGTGGAAGCTTGACCGCTTTTTTTCCCGCCGTCTACGCAATGTTTCCAGGTAGGCTCCTCGTTGCTTATCCCGTTCTGTTCAAGCTTTTGGTTGTTTTTCTACGGTCGGGTTTTTCCTGTGGTCGTTTTCCCTTGCCCCATTAATTTACATGCCTATATATTGGGGATTTTGTGGCGTTACTATTCGCAGAAAAGGGGGGGGGGATTTTTGACCCATTGAGTATTTTTTCCCATAGCCATTTGTTATGCGACCCTATGCTTAGTAATGGGGATTTGGTGCAGACGGCCATTACGCTGTCTGCACCAATCCACCCTATGTGATGATGTTTTTGCAGGGGGAGGCTTTCATGGCCTTCCTGTGGCACTTGAAATGGTTTCCCTCTCCCCCTTTGTTTTCGTGCTACCCGCTTCATCAAACCCCAACCATTTTTTTATCTATGTGGTTCCGTACGATCCCATTCGCCCTCAGTTTCGAACCCCCAGCTGGTGGAAGAGGATATGCCACTGCATGTAGTTTTATTGGTCAGAATCATATGGGTAGTATTTTTTTAAAGCACCCCTGAAAATCTCAAATATTTTCCACTGTCATTCCTGTGCAGCACCATGATCATGGCACCCATGAATAGCCCGAGTTTGCTTCATTTTTATCTAGATTTGCTTCCCACTCGATTTTATTGTTAGAGTTGTTTTGATATTAGAAAACAATGTTATCTTGCACATTTTTCTTCATGTAAATATTTCCATCATGCTAAACATAGATGAAGTTAAACACTGCACCTTGTTGTCCCAATGTTTGCAGCTTAGGTCTTAATGATGATAATTGTATGTATAACAGAAAGATTCCGAATTCAAGATGTCAAAGCGACAGAAGAAGAAGGCCCATGTGGTTGAAGAGGACCCAGAAGTGGAAGTTGTCACCAATACTGAGTACATATATGAGTACACCAAGTGTATATTTGGTGTCGAACCTGAATACCAATGGGGGGAAATATATAGGTTAATCACCCGTAGGGAAGTGCTCGATATGGGCTTGGAGGAAGAAGGAATATATGCCAACATTGAGAGATCTTCGCTGATGAAGATCACTACAAGACTAGAGCTATTCCCATGCTCTGAAGTAATTGGTTGGATTCTTCCCTGGGCAGATGTAACAATGATGATCCTGGAGAACATTGACAAACAGGGCTATGCTGCCTATATCCTAGGATATGTAGCCCTGGCATACCACCTGCCAGAAGCACACGTGTTCGTATTTGATGATTGGCTGAACAACATTAGAATGGACCTAGTTGAGACTCTTAAAAGAATGTTGTTTCCTGGAAAACATTTCAGGACTAGGCCAACAGGTGAATATGATACAACAAGCTTAAGGAACCCATATAGGTTCATAGCTTTAATGCTTAACCAGATTTTTGGAATAACTCATGGTAGGTTCTTCAAATTGGAATGGATGTCCATTATTTTTTATGTTGCAACCCAGGGGACCATTTTCAACTTGGACAACATAGTATCAAACAGTTTGTCTACCTGCTTGGCCTCATCCCTGGGAGGAGTATCCCAAAAAATGTCTGAATTCTACATGAGTTCCATACTTGTCGACTGTATATTGTGCAATAAGCCTTTCCCTGGACTACGGTGTATCTAGGATAGAGAAAGGATGCTAGTGTATTCTGCATATAAGCCACTATGGGCACACAAGTACCACAGTCATTACCGGGAAGTCTGTGAACACTTCATCATGCCATTGTACAGCCACATTTTTTTGAAGGAAGGTAACTGCATGTCAGAAGAGGCACTGCAAATGGTTGAAGAATATGCAAAGTATTATTTGACCGAGGATGGCCTTTACTTCAGAATGTTTGGGGTTTCTAGAGCGCCCTCCTTATTACCCCAATACGCCACAGACTACATCATCCATAAGGAGGCCGTCAGGCAGGTCTTCCTGGATGGAATAGGGAGCTTTCTGTTTAAGCATAAGAATACCACCTATCCTCCTTTGCCCTTCAAGTTAGGAAGTTACAGGTTTACCAGAGTGAAAAAAATTGATGAGTTTGTAGAAGAATTAGAAAGGTTTCATTTTGGTGAGATGCCATTCCATCGAAATGACTCCCGCGGTAAAGTAGCTGAACATTGCAAGGAAAACAACGTACATTTTGAATACACCCACCATTGGGATAGGGAAGAATCTGTCTTCCGGAGTGCCTTGAATATAACATCCTTAAGGCGAAGGGTCAAGAAGAATATTACCACAAAAGGTGGGAAGGGATCGGATGAACAAGCCAAAGCTGATGAAGAAGCCAGAAAGAGAATTGAAGATGCCCAAAGGTTGGCACAGGAAGCTATAGGGTGGCTGCAGGGAGAAGAAGAAGAAAAAAGAAAAGTTGCCCAAGAAGCATCCCAAAAGGCAAAAGAAGACATGAGAAAAGAAGAAGAAGAAAGAAAAAAGAAGCTTTATGAGGAGCTACAGAAGCAAGAAATAGAGAGGCTAAAGCTGACACAGACAGAGACAGAACAGTCAGCCTATGACTCCGTTGGAGGACAGACCCAAGACATGGGGAACCCCAAGGTTTAGGACCTAGAAGTACTGATTGCTAGCACACCTGGACAGTCTGTGGTCCCTACACTGAAGCTGGTCCCCTTTGTACAGAAGAAAGGGGAAGAGATCCCTGATTTCAATACTGTTTCCTATGACAGGGAGACAAAGAGAATTGCGAAGAGAAAAGAGAAGAAGGTCAAAACAGGAGGTCTTTCCGGAAAAATGATAACAGATACACCCATTGTATTTGGAATAGACCGAGATCCAAGATTCGCCATTAGAGCGGGAGCTGCGCTAATCCATGCCTTGGAGGATAATATGGACAAGATTATGACAGACTTGGAGCAATCCAAGAAGTCCTCTGCTCAACTGAAGGACACATTGAGGAAGGAGAGAGAGGAAAGAAACAAGCTGAAAAGGAAATATGAGGACATGAAAGAAGAAATGGGATCTTCAAGAGATGAACTACGGCTCCTCCAAGTGGAGAGACAAGTTAGGGAAACTACACCTGAGTGTCTAGAGAGAGTGCAACGAGAGTATCAAGAGCTCTGGGTGGAAAAAGAACAGTTGCTGGGAAAGATAGGAGACTTAGAGCAGCAAAAGACCGCCTTAGAAGCAAATGAGCAGCAAGCTCAAGAACAAGAGAGAAAGCTTCAAGAGCAGATTTCTTCTTTAGCCACTACTTTAGAGGAAGCAAGGGAGAAGTAGGTCAACCTCCAACCATTCAAAGAGCATGTGTTGGCACAAAAGGCCAAGATGCTGTAGCTGCAGACTACCATAGAAGAGGAGAGATGTAAAGTTCTGCAGGCAGATAGCTAATTAGAGGAAATCCTGGAAACCTCCTCTTACTTTGTTGATAGATCTCAGGACGTCCTTGAAGTCCTGAATGCAAGAATGGCAAGGCTGGAGAATAATAAAGAAACTCCAGCAGAGTTTCCATCGAAGGATAAACAGGCCCTCAAGATGGATTATGACTTACTGGAGTTTGCTATAAATACCGTAGAGGATTTCAAAAAGGTCGTTAAAAAGATGAAAGGAGCATGCGTAGATTTTTTTAGGAGGCTCCTTATTACCTACAATCGGTGCCAAATAGAGGCCGAACAGAGGCTTGATGTTTTCCCGGACCACAACTCATTTGTGAAGATGTTGCAGAAGAGATATCAGGAGGAGGAAGTGAAAGTACAGCATATTAAATCCCTGGATGATCAAATCTTAAGGATTGAAGTAGATCATTCAGCCATCAGTGTGCATCTTTTGGAGGATCAGCTTCGGTTGAGGACAGCCAGAATTGAGGCTATAAAGAACTAGGCTGCGAAGTTTGAGATCAACATTCAGTTTCTGGAACCTTGTGCCTTTGAAGGCATCGCTTCTAAAGCTTTGGCGTGGAAGAAGTTTCTGGACACCCAAGTGGGGCCCTCCTCGTAAAAGATTGGTCACTTTTGTAATTTGTAACGATTTTGTAAAAACATTTGAGAAAAGTGAAACATTGGAGGTGAAGAGTTGGGAAGCCCAAAGGTTACTTTGGGCAGCCCAAAAGTATTGCCCTTTTTGTATAAATGTAGAAGGCTGATAAGGAATAGGGGCTTTTTCCTAGTTAGACATGTAAAGCGATATTGTAAGAAAAATTACTTTTTTTGGCAATAAAGAATCATTGTTTTCCTGTTGGAGAAAGAGTGGTGGGACTTTCAAATTTAATGCTATGGATGGTGGAAAGATGAACTATTTTGTTTTTCCAGCTTTGTGTCCATCAACTGTGAGATCGTTCTAACTATCGGAGCCTATGTTCTTGTTTGAATGATTTCTAGTTTATTCTGTGGGATTACCACCATGAGTAATGCATGTTGTTCATAAACAATTGGCTATCTGATTGTCCAAATATTTTAATTGTTCATGTGTTGTAAGAAGGAATATCAGCTACCTGTAATTTATCAGTATAATGCATGCACATTACGCATTACTCATATAATAAGTTACAATTTGGCTCCCCGGGGATAGATAGATAGATAGATAGATAGATAGATAGATAGGTGGATAGTTAGTTCACTTTATTGCTGCATATGTGATTTATATGTTTGTGAGCTCTAAGACAAGACGTAAGAACCTGCGCATCACGTTGTGACTACTCCTTGCATCCTTCATCACCCTGCATTGTTAATTAGGCACTTGCATTTCATACTTTAAGTCAAAAATACAAAAATATACGGTGGACCGGGCCATAACCGGTAAAACCTTTTGTTTTTGTTACTTGACCTACTGTAGCCAGACCACAAACCAGACAGATTCCCTATACCAAACAGTCACAAGCTAGTTGGGAACGTTGACTGGGGAGAATCCCTTGCTGTTGTTGCCTACAAATTTCCAAGCATCAACAAGTTCTTCAATGATCTTCAAGCATCTTCAAGGATGTAGTGTTTATTTAGATCTTCCATACTTCTTGGTTGATTTACATTGATCCATAGATGGTAATTCAGGGTGGACATTTTTTTTTCTAACACATGTAGCTCCTCATGGTATCTGTATGAAAAGACTGGTAAATGTGCATGCATGGATTTAAAATTAAATATCATCTCAAAGTCATCTGCAATCTTTTCCACTATTGCCTTCCCTGATAATGATTGTTGCATATTTGCAAATTTTGTGTGATATGTCCTGCATTCAATCAACTGATCCTGATAGTCCTTTTGGGATAGAATGCGACCTGTCTCTTCCCAGAAGAAAGGTAGTCCCTTTTTAAACAATGGATCAAACATATCTAAAAACATCTTCACCTGATGTGCCATGTTATCCATCTTTGCTTGAACAGTGTCCAAGTGTTGATTTTTATTTACAAACTTGATTTCCCATGTAATAATGGATATTCTATGTTTGATATTGGCTCCTTTCAACTCATCTTTTATAAGCCCATTCAGAAAATAAATGATGTTATCAGCAATTTATATGGGATTTTTGTTCAATCTTTCCTTCACAACTGTTACACTTTGTTTGGCCGATTTTATCACAATTTGTTTATCTAAAATGTAGTCTAGACAGGGCCTCAATTTATTTTCCTTATATATAACCACATCCCATATTATGTACTTAGCCCCTTATATAGGAAATTGTCTTTTAACCTTTTATGATAACTTATCATTTTTATCCTACAACTCTTTACACTTAGCTTCTGAATCTTTCCTTTCTTGATCCCTTTTCAAAGCTAGACTTTCTAAATTCTTGTTCTGATTCCTTAATCCATCAATCTCCAACTCTTTGAAACTCTTTGAAATTGAATAAATTCCATGCTTGTCCTCTCTAGGTGCATCCCACTTTAAGACTAAATTATCAATTTGAAAGTGGTCTTCTTTAACTCTCCTTTCAAAAGTATTTTTCATCTTTTCCTGATGTATTTGTACGTTGTCATAGGCTTTATCTCTCATTTCATTCAGTTCTATTATTTTATTTATCTTCCTCTACATAGGATTTGGCTCATCCTCCTACTCTTGGAATAACTTCATGACAAGAAAACCTAAATATGCTTGAAAAACTAGTCCAGCCCCATAAACCAACTGAAATGGTGACATTCCAATTTCTCTTTTTGTACTAATCCAATTTTCCCACAAAACATATTTCAGCTTTGTATGCCAAGCTCTTTTGTTTTCTTCCAACAACTTCTTAATTATCCTTACCAAACTCTTGTTGAAATATTCTGCCAGTCCATTTCAATATGGATAATAAGCAGTAAAATGATTCAAATTGATATGGTATTTATGGAAAAAGATTACCATCTTTTTTTATTTGAAGGAAACTGCATTGTCTGTCACAATTATCCTTGCACAACCAAACCTAGACAAGATATTGTTTTCTAGAAAGTCGATGATCACAACATCAGTGTCTCTCCTTGTTGGTATAGCTTCAATCCATTTTTTGAAATAATATGTTGTAGTTATAATCCACCTATTTTGTCCTAAAGAAATTGGGTTTATTTCCTCAATGAAATCTAACTTCCACTGCTGAAAGGGTGCCTCGACTGAAATCAGATTAACAGGGAGTGGAACTAGCTTTCTCTTTCCATCAAAATTTTGGCATTAATGACATGTAGTAATTTCCTTATAAATGTTAGAAAACATAGAATGCCAGTAAAAATCACCTCTCGGAATATTATTAGTTGTAAAATTCTAGGATTGATTCCCTCCACACTCTCCTTGATTAAATTCCCTCATTGTTTGTTGAGCTTCATTTTCCAATAGGAAATTCAATAACACACCACGAGGATCATTCCAGTATAAATATTGTTTCATAATGAAAAAATTAATAGTGTTCAATTTTATAGATCTGGCTATTATTTTACTCAGCCTTGCTGGAGGTTGTAAATTTTGCAAAACATATATGATATCACTGTACCATGGAGAAAGAGAAAAATACAGCAATACCTGTAACCTTGCATCAAGCATGTTTGAATAATTGGACAAGAAGTTGGGATATAAGGATTCACAATTAGAATCTACCATTAATTTGGCAATTCATTGTCCCTTAATCAACTTTGCAGGCTTGATTTCAAGATCATATTCCAATAACACATCAATCCACTTATACCTCTTACCTTTTGGATCCGGTTGAATGAGTATGCTCTTTACCAAATTACTTGGGACATATGCAATGATATGTGAATGGAGAATATACACTCTGAAGTCTTTCAATGATTTCACCAAAGAATATGCATGTTTCTCCATAATATTGTATTTCAGCTCTCCATCCCTTAGCACCTTGTTGAATAAAGAAATAGGTTGCTCATCATTCTTTTTACTCTTTTGTAGTAGGACTCCAGCTATAGTATGCTCAGATGCATATGAAAATAATAGGAAATATTTAGTAAACTATGAACTCACTAAAACTAGAGCTTTAGTGATGGCCTTTTTAATATCCTTAAAAGACTTCCTAGCCTCCATTGCCCATTTTATTTCATTTTCTTTCTTCAGCATATTGGTAATGTTTCTCAAAATTTAAGATAAAACTAGGAATAAATCTCCTCAGAAAATTGACATGTACAATAAATGATTGCACTGTTGGTTGTGGAGACTGATCTTCCAGATCCAAAGATATTATTCAGTTGTGTTTGTAACCCAAGTGTACTATACAATCATTCCTCCTACCTTGGGGTTCGGGGGCAGTGCCCCCGAGAAATTTTTTTGGGATGTGTGTTGGCCAACAATTTTGCGGACCCATGGTATTGGGTTAACCATAGTATTTTTCCATGATATTTCCCCTATAAAAGAAAGCATTGTAACACGACTGTGTATGGTATTATTTTGTATTGTAAAAAATCTCTGTGATTGTGTGGGAGAGACTGTGAGAGCGTGAAGATGAAGTGCAACGATTTTGCTGCAGGTTGTATCCCTTCATCTTTCTAGACTGTAATAAAAGGACTCGCAATTTATTTGTGGACATAGCCCATCGTTTGGGTGAACCACGTTATATCTGTGTCTATATGTAATGTGTTTAATGTGTTTTTCATCTTCTTTAATGATTTAACTGCATATGTGTTATTGCTCCGTGGTCCTATTTTCTAACAATTGGTATTAGAACCAAAAGGTCTATTTGGCTGGTAAACTCCCAGGAAATAAGGGTTCCTGGTTTGTGTGGGAGCAATAGCGGAAGAGGGAAAGTTTAGGGTCAACAAATTTAACGGAAAAAACTGTCAGTTATGGAAGGTGGAAATGGAGGACTATCTGTACCAGAAGGATATGTACCTTCCATTGGGCAGAAAAGAAAAACAACCGACAGCTATGAAGGATGAAGAATGCGAGGTTCTTGACAGAAAGGCACTGGGAACGATACGGCTATGCCTGGCTTCATCAGTGGCTTTCAATATTTCGAAAGAAAAAACAACAGAGGGTGTGATGAGTGTATTAGGTAAGCTCTACAAAAAACCCTTGGCTTCCAACAAGGTATTTTTAATGAAGCATTTATTTAATATGAAGATGTCGGAAGGTGGATCTGTTGCCGATCATTTAAATGAGTTTAATACACTTACCAATCTGTTAAGTTCTGTAAAAGTGAAATTTGATGATGAGGTTAGGGCTCTTCTAGTCTTGTGTTGATTGCTAGAAAGCTGGAATAGATTGGTCATGGTTGTAAGTAACTATGTCCCTAGTTAAAACACTCTCAAGTTTGATGATCTTGTTGGTGTTATTCTTAGCGAGGAAATGCAAAGAAAAAGAACAGGTGAGACATCAAGTAATGTGTTGACCATGGAGAGCATAGGGAGACAAAAGGAGAGAGGAAAGAGCCTAGGTAACCGCGAAAAGTATGGAAAGGGAAGATCCAAGTCCAAATTTGGAAAAATAGAGTGCTAGAACTATGGTAAGAAAGGACATCTGAAGAAAGACTGCAGAGCTCCAAAGAAGAAAGGAGACAAACAACAAGAGACTACTCAGGAAGTGAATGTAGCAGTTGATGTGTTACAAGATGCTTTGATTCTTGCATTAGATAATACTAGTTATTACTAGGTAGTAGGTTCAGGGGCTTCATGTCATGCTACACCCCATAGGAAATTCTTTCATGATTATGTTCAAGGTGATTTTGGGCATGTGCTATTGGGGGATGATGAACCATGTAAAATTGTTGGAAAGGGTAAGGTACAAATTAAGTTAAATAATGGAATTGACTGGATGCTAAAATATGTAAGGCACATTCCTGCTATGAAAATTAATCTGATCTCAACAGGGAAGTTGGGAGATGGCGGCTGTTTGTCTATGTTTGGACAAACGTGGTGTAAGGTCACTAAAGGATCAATGGTAATAGCAAAAGGAGATAGGATAGGTACGTTATATTTATGTCCACATAATACTGATTATTCTATCTTTGTAGCTTCCACAGAAATAGGTGTGGCATTGTGGCATCATAGGCTTGGTCACATGAGTGAGAAGGGGATGTAGATTTTCCACTCAAGGAAACTGCTTCCATATCTGAAACAGGTAAGTTTGGAATTCTATGAGAACTATGTTTATGGAAAACAGAAGAGAGTTAGTTTTCTCAGGGTTGGGAAACAAAAGAAGAGTGAAAATTTAGAGCTTGTCCATACATATGTATGGGGACCAGCTCAAGTGCAATCTCTTGGTGACTCTCATTATTATGTTACTTTTATTGATGACGCAACTAGAAAAACTTGGGTTTATTGCATTAGATAGAAATATGATGTGTTTGATACTTTTAAGAAGTGGAAATATTTGGCTAAGAATGAGAGAAGAAAAAGGTTGAAATCTCTCAAATCTGATAATGGAGGTGAGTACTACAGCAAGGATTTTGACGGTTACTGTTCACACAATGGGATTTGCAGAGAGAAGACAGTCCATGGAACACCACAAGAAAATGGCGTTTCAGAAAGCATGAACATAACGATCATGGAGTGTGCAAGGTGTATGAGATTTCATGCAGGGTTTTCCCTTATAGTTTTGGGCTGATGTTGTAAACATTATTGTTTATTTAATAAACAGAGGGCCTTCAAGCGCTTTGGATGGTGGCATTCCAGAGGAGGCATGGATAGGTAAACAAGTAAAATACTAATTTATGAGAACTTTTGGTTGTGAAGCATTTGTCCATATTGATAAAGATGATAGAACAAATATTGAAGCTAAATCCAAGAAATGTACCTTTATTGAAGACGGGGTTAATGATTTTGGTTATCGTTTATGGGATTATGAAAAATGAAAAATCATTAGGAGTAGAGATGTAGTATTCAATGAAAAGGTCATGTACAAATATCAGTTGCAGGGGAAGAAAGTGGAAAAGGAAAACACAGAGTACATAGTGCATGATGAAATCAAAGAAAATGAAGTTCCAAAGGCACCATAAAATCAAGAGCAGTAGTAGGTACCTGAAACTCCTGCAACTGTAAGAAATTCTACCAGATTAAGTAGACCCCCTGAACGATTCTCTCCTTCACTGTATTATTTATTGATGACTGCTTCGGGTGAACTAGAATGCTATGAAGAAGCAATGCAGGTGGAAACTAGAAAGAAGTGGGATCAAGGCATGGATGAGGAGATGGACTCATTGGTAAGAAACGAAACTTGGGATTTGGTTAAGTTTCCTGCAGAAAAAAGGGCATTGCAGAATAAACTGGTTTACAGGTTGAAGGAAGAAGATGGAGGCAAGAAGCAGTATTTGAGAGGTACCATTTCACATGCATTATGTTTTGGAGGTTTAGACACTATTCTATAGGGATATGTTGATGCAGATGTGGCTGGTGATAAAGACAGCAGGATGAGCACCACAAGGTATGCATTTACTGTGGGTGGAATAGTAGTAAGTTGGATTTTAAAACTACAACAGGTTGTTGCACTTTCAACAGTAGAAGTAGAGTATGTCGCTGCTACAGAGGCTAGTAAGGATGATTTGGTTGTAGAGGTTCATGGAAGAATTGGGTAAGAAGCAAGAGAATAGTAGGCTATACAGTGATAGCCAGAGTGCCATTCATATCGCAAAGAACTCAACCTTTCATTTGAATAATAAACATATACATCTCAAGTACCACTTCATAAGATTTGTTCTAGATGAAGAACTGTTAAAACTGGAAAAGATACATATTAGCCAGAATCCTATAGACATGTTGACAAAGGGAGTAATTGGAGATAAACTGAGTTCCTTCTCAGTTTCTGTTGGCCTTCAAGCATGAAGGTGAAAATAAGAAATTTGCCTAGTCTAAGCTCCAGAGCATAGTCTAGCAAGTGCAGTAGTGGTGGAGTTGTTGTGATCAGTATCCAAGTTGGAGATTGTTGGTTGTGGAGCCTGATCTTAGACTAGATCTAGAGATATTATTAAGTTGTGTTTGTACCCCAGCTATACTATACACTCATTCCCCTTTCCTTGGGGTTCAAGGGCAGTGCCCCCAATATATAGGGGTTTAGGGTAAGCACCCTCGAGAAATGGGGGTTCGGGGATGGAGCCCCCAAGAATTTTTTTTGAGATGTGTGTTCACCAACAATTTTGTGGACCCATGGTATTGGGTTAACCGTAGTATTTTCCATGGTATTTCCCCTATAAAATAAAGCATTGTAACATGACTATGTATGGTATTATTTTGTATTGTAAACAATCTTTGTGATTGTGTGGGAGAGACTGTGAGATCATGAAGAGGAAGTGCAGTGGTTTCGCTACAGGTTGTATCCCTTCATATTTCTGGACTGTAATAAAAGGAATGGAAATTTCTTTGTGGACATAGCCCATCGTTTGGGTGAACCACGTTATATCTGTGTCTCTCTGTAATTTGTTAAATGTTTTTTGCATCTTATTTAATGATTTAACTGTATATGTGTTATTTCTCTGTGGTCCTATTTTCTAACATTGCACCTCTTTCTTAGTCCCTAGATCTTCAACCTTTAGAATAGCATTAAATCTTTCTAGATCAATTTTTATTCCATCTTTTGAAACAATATGTCTTAACAACTTTCCCTCTTTCAATGCGAAATTCGACTTCCTGGGATTGAATGACATGCCATACTTTCTGCACTTCAGAAAAACCTTCTCCAGATGATTAATATGGTCCCTTTCAGACTTGGAATAAATAGTTATATCATCCATGTAAAAAACTACAAACTTATCTTTCTCCTATGCAAAAGAAATATCCATGGCTCGTTGAAATGTGGCTCCTATATTCATCAACCCAAATGACATTTTGGAATACATAAATGTACCCCATGGTGTAGTAAAAGCAGCCTTCTCTCAGGAAACATCTTAATTTGGTTATAACCTAAGAATCCATCCATAGTGGAAATTCTTTCTTCTCATGCCACCTTTTGTAGAACATGGTCCATTTTAGGTAGACGATAGTTGTCTAGTAATGATACTTTGTTTACATCCCTGAAATCCACACAAAGTCTAATATCAAAATTCTTTTTTTCTAAAAGGTACTAAGTTAGCTACCCACTGAGAAAATATCAAAGTAATAATAATTTTGGCATTGAACAATTTCTTGATTTCTTTTTCTATCACTGGAAGCAGCATAGTATTTATTCTTCTTGGATTTTGTCTGAATGTATTTTTGCCAGGTTTGATTGGGATAGTGTGATGTATGATAGAAGTATCATACTATTTTAGGTCTTCATAGCTCAAGGAAAATACATATGTGCACTTCTTCATCAAATTTATGTATTTCTCTTTTTCTTTCGCAAGAAAATTTTTGGACAACTTTATAATTTTGGGTGTTTCTTGAGTACCTATGTTTTGATCTCCAAAAAAATTATGAGTAGGATAAACTTTGAGATCCTTTGCAACATAATTTTTGTCAAATAATTTTTCTAGGGGAATCAAACCTCTTGGAATAAAATTAATTTTTAACTGAATTATGTCTTTTCCCCCTATCATGTTTTTCAATTTTTTCTTTTCATCTTTTTCTTCTTTAGTTTGTACATCATCTTGGAAGTTTTCTAAGTTCTCATTCTCTGTATCTATCTAAGTATTTACAAACTCATCCGACATCTTCAAAAATATTTTCATATGCATATCATCATCAAAAACTTGTAAGTACTTGGAGTTATCGGGTATAGAAGGTCTATTTATAACTTGGATCTTATACTTCTTCTGAGAATAAATGAGAGTTTTAAAATTACCAACAGTTGTAGCCAAAGAATCAACTACTTGATTTTCAAATCTTGGAACCATTCTGATTTTATGTTATGTAAAATAGTTTCCAAACATGTCCCAAAATTCATTCCTGTAGGATCTCTTTCTGAGATGTTTTGTTTGGTAGCTGTCATTTACCTAATTCGCCACAAGTTCTGAATCCCCAAATACTTCTATTATGTTTTCTCCCATATCTTTCAAACATTTAAACCCAAAAACAAAGATTCATACCCGGCCACATTATTAGTACACTCAAAATTCAATTTATATGATAAATCTTTGAAATATCAGTTTGAAGAGATAATGTAAACACTAGCACCAACCCCATTTTTACTTATGGACCCATCAAAATACAGATTCCACAATCGTTATTCATTTTTTTTCTTTTCTTAGGATTCCTAGCTTTTTTCAAATTCCTTATCCTCTTTAAACTCAATCTATAAAGGAACTTCAGGATCAACATGAGTTGAGTCATTGAAAAATATAGAGGATCCTAAATCAGTGTCAATAGCATAAATAGGATGATTTTCAGGCTTATATTGACTGCTAACTACATAGGCTAATCTATTCTCTCTATATAGTCTTACATTTTCTTCCAAATAAAGGAATGGTTGCATATAACATTTTCATTTGTAAGGTTCCTTTCAACTTTGATTCCTAATATCTTGACAACAACATGCCAAACTTGGGAGGAATGTCAGCTACTACAACATCCATTATAATTCTTTCAGTTGGAAGTTGTGAATGAGTTACCATGCTATCTTTTATCAATCCCAAACATCTTACCCTTATAGAATCAAAGGAATATAGGTCTTTGTAAGGCCTAGTAATCTCCAATCCTAAACTTTCTACTACAACCCTTGGTATTAGATTATGAGATGCACCAGAATCTAACATGGAATTGTGCAAGATCAAATCACAGACATTCAAACTTAGATAAAAAGGAGGGACTTCATCATCATTTGTATCTTAATTTTAGTTCCAAGGACAATAGTAGGAGAATCATCTGTTATTTCTAGAATATTCGGCTGATAATCACCCTGATTCTTGACCATTTTAGTGATTTTATCTCTGGATTCATTGTTCCTCAATAATTCATTAAAGGGGATAGAAATACTAATCTTTGACCATTTTGATTGCATATTGAAGGATGAAGTTGGTCTACCTACATCAATTGGCACTGGTTGTTTAATTTATTTTGACTTTTTCTCTTTATTTTTTGAATTCATTTGTACAGTAGTAGCTTTTTGTTTTTGTTTTTCATTTTGTAAATTTTTTTGGCTACTAGAAATCTGATTTGGATTGGGTTTTCCTTTATTTATTATTACATCATGACTTATCAATTTCAACTTTTTCTGAAAATTGTCAATGGCGTTTTGGTACCCTCTCTAATATTGTTCTGAATCTATCTCTGAAATAACTGTCATCTTCTTGAGAAATTAAATTATTCTCCTCTTCAATAAGGTATATTTCAGAATCAATATCATCAAAGTGATGAATCTGGTTGTCCATTGGATCTTCTTCTCCCTCCTCAGCAACATAATTTTCAGGAAATGGGGGTCTAATTTGTTGATCTTAAGGGTTTCTTGGATTTCTTTTAGGAGGAGGTATTCTAAACTTTGGATTCCTTATCTGATTTCTATGTTTCTCTCTGTTAGTTGATCTATTGTCTAGATCCAACATGTCCATCAATCTCTCCATGGTCTTCATCATCATTTCAAATTTGGCATCACATACATAGGAAGGGGAAGCCTGGTGGATGGTTGGTTTTCCATTCTTCTCCTATCTTCCTCCACTCTATTTTTCATTTTCCCTAAGGCCATCAAGTTTTCCTCTAATTCTAAAGCATCTTTAAACATAGAATGAAAACTTGCAGATTTCCTTTCTCTTAATAATAAGGCAAAATAACTATCAAAGGCATCTGCATTATGAATTTTAGCAGCACCTACCAAGGGTTTAATATCAGTATGAATGAAATTGTATACCCTCATGAATCTACTAGAAAAGTCATGAACATACTGAAATTTCCATTTTTTTCATATTACTATATTGAGACAGTATTTGTAAAGGGTTCTTCTTGGCTTCCCACCTATATAAAAACAATGTTTGAAAAGATTCAAAAGTGGGAATGGAGCATGCTAACACATATTTAAACCACATTTTTCCCTCTCCAGACAAACTCTATTCAAACAAACTCATTTTCACATCAGCATGGTCTACTTCCTCCAAATCAATAAAATCTTCAAATATTTCCATGTGTTGTCTTGCTGTAAAATTCCCCTCCCCGACATATAAAGAAATTCTTTGTGAATAATTCTAAGGGAGATCATGTAAAACAACTGCGAGAGCCAAAGGAGAAAATATTACTGCCATTGGTCTAGGAGGGTTTTGAACAACAGGAGGGATTCGAGGAGGACTATGAACAGGGCTTGTAGGTTGTAGCTGAAAATTTTGAGGAGAGTTATTTACTTCTGATTTTATAGTATTTTGCAAGTTATGCCATAGGGAATCTAGCAAGTATGATTCAAATATATTTGGATTGATTTATGTTTATTTTGAGTCGGATTCTGATTTTGATCTTAATAAATACTTTCCAACATTTATTCCCAAATCCAATTCTTGAAAACCATAGAATTCTTCTTGAAACAAAGAAATTTATGTTTGAGAAGTACTAACTTTTTATTTTCCACTTCTATGTCTAAACACACTCTCTAGGTTTTCCACACTATGTAAAAATTTAGAATCAGGATTACCTCATGTATGTTCCCTCTTGTAACCCAGTATCTCTTCTGAAATGTCCTTTCAAAATCAATGTGGAGTCACCAAGGAAAATTTACAACCATCTTCAGCTGTATAAATTTATGTTTTGCCAAGAAATCCTATCTTTGTTGGAATCTTGAAATCTTTGATGTTCCTCCCAGGGAAAATTTGAACTCTCGTTCCCCGGAAACGACACCAATATGTTAGCACTCAAATTGTAGCTTGGGTTGCAAAAACGTAATCTTAAAGTAACCACAATACTAAACTTTAGGAAATAAAGTTGGTTCTTTCTTTCCAGAGAGGGATCTCTCAATGATTGTTTTCACAATTCCAGATATATGAACAAGAAATAAAATTAAAATTAGTTGTTGGTTGAAACAAGGTAAATGCACATTGGGAAATGGAGTCACAATAATGATATAAATCACAATGGTATTGCATGAAAATTTATAACAAATGCATGGTCAAAATCTTGTTAAAGTTGAAATGATTTTGGTCTGGTGATCATAGAAGAAATAAAGAACAGTCCATTAATGTGGGAATCTAACAAGGATGAATCCAATATTAAATTTAGTTGAATAGGTTTTGTGAATATATGAAATCAATAGACATACAATATATGTATGAATTATATTCTATTAAATACTTATTTCAGACATGAAAGGAAAAAATTGTGGAAGTAAATAATAGGAAATACATTCACATAAGAAAGGGAAATACAGGCTGCAACATAGACAACACAGGAATCTTTGCAAAATGACAGATTCGGCTATGTGATTTTATTAAAAGATAGATCTCAAATACAACAATGAATTCTCACCGGTTCCAACCCTTTTTTCATTACAATAATTGGTTCTTATACAAATTGCTCCATGAGCTGAAATAACAAACTTCTAAAAATAGGAAATAAATGCCTTTACATCTGTCAACTACATTTATTAACTAAGAACTATTTTTTGAAAAACTAACTAAATCCTTAATTAACTAATATTCCGAAATAATTCTTCAATGGTCTTCATGCATCTTCCATCATGTACTATATATTTAGATCTTCCATACTTCTCGAATTATTTTCCCCTGAACCACGGATGGTAATTCCAGGGAGGACATTTATTTTGCTAGCAAACGCATCTCCATGTGGTATCTATATGAAAAGTCTGGTAAAAATGCTCACGTGGCTTTAAAAACAAATATCTTCTCAAATTCATCTGCAAGCTTGTCCACTATTTCCTTCCTTGATAATGATTGATGCATATCTGCAAATTTTGTGTGATATGACCTGCATTCAATCAACCGATCCTGATGCTCCTTTTAGGATAGGATGCTACCTTTTTCTTCCCAGAAGAAATGTAGTCCCTTTTTAAACAATGGATCAAACATATCCAAAAAAATATTCACCTCATGTGCCATGATATCTATCTTTTCTTGAACAGTTTCCAAGAGATGATGTTTATTTACAACCTTCATTGCCCATGTAATAATGGATATTCTATATTCTACACTGGTTTCATTCAACTCATCTTTTGTAAGCCCATTCATAAAGTCAATGGTGTTATTAACAGTTTCTATGGGTTTTTTTTTTCAATCTTTCCTTCACAGTTGTTACACTTTGTTTGGTTGATTTTATCACAATTTGTTTATCTAAAATGTAGTCTAGATAGGGACTCAATTTAGTTTCCCCAGATATACGCACATCCTAAATTATGTTCTTAGCCTCTTGTACAGGCAATTCTCTTGTAACTTACTTTGATAACTTATCATTTGTATTATGCAAGTATTTACACTTAGCTTCCCAAGCTTTCCTTTCCTGATCCCTTTTCAAAGATATACTTTCTAAATTATTGTTCTAATTCCTTAATCCAACAATATCCAACTCTTTGAATCTGACTTGTGACATGGACTTAACAAGCTATTCTTCACCTGATTCTACCGAAGGTGGAATGATTCTACACTATATTTCCTTTTCTTTTTATTACAACTTCTAGTTGCAAAAAAAAATATGACCACAAATCTACACTTTGATTCATCCTCACCATCAATCATTTTCACCCTTTAACTAACTTGATCAAATCATAAAAGGATCCTAAATTATCTAAGCGGATAGATTCTTAACCATTGCTCTTTATTTTCATGAGTATGGATCGTTGATCAATTTACCTCTTAAACCTTTCCACGTAGATTTTGTTCCTTAAGAAGTGTACATATTTACTTTGTGGAGAGATTATACATCGTAGATCTGAATCCCTATTGATCTCAGTCATTCAGCTCTGCTTTAGTTTACCCAATTCTGCCGATTTTCCTCTTTTTTTTGTCTTTCATGTTTAATCAACAGAACTATTACTAACCATAGATATATTCCTCATTGAATCTATGCCCTTGATTGTATATTCCTTTTAACCCATTCCATAGGTCCACCAATTCTCTTACTCCATGCAACTTCTAGCAGCAGAAAAGATACCATCCCTTGATCTCAATTAAGCCTCCATATGGACCATTGAAATATGTAGTCCCTACCACATTCTGGTGAGTTTCAATATTTTATCCAACCATACACCTTTCACCTGCGAAATCAACATCGACCATTGATCTGGATCAAATCTTCATCTGGGTCATCGAAACATGAGGCATCTACTCTATTCCGCTTATTTGTGACTTTATTTACCTCATGCTTGTTCACATAGTGGAATTCATTTAAATCATCAATATAAAACACCTTTAAATCTCCACCATCAATCAATGATATGCCTTCCAAATCCCACAAATTTTCAACCTCCCTTTCTCCGTGCATGTTACCTTAGAGGAATTCACATCCACCGCATGTTTAACCAACGAAACTCTTAATGACCATAGATATTCCTTCCTCTGTTGATCTAATGGTAGTTTTTAGTTGCAAGTTAACTCAATTTCACACGTCATAAAATTTATTTATACCTTGCAACTTACCTCTACAGATTGATATATAGTCGTCGATATCCTTCGCTACCGATCTTCACCATTCAATATTTATGTTATATAAAACTAAAGAGCATTTTTCATACAAAGCTTACTTCCAATGTTGCGCTTAGGATTTTCCTCAATTTTTTTATTTATTTTAGACCTAGGAATGAGTCCTCCAAATCATTTTAGAACCCCTTATAGATACCCCTAGGTCATATGATACAAAATGTTTAGACATTACCTTTCATTTCCTCTTGTCTGACCCCTTTCAACCTCTTATCCCAAAAATGTTTCTAACACCAGGATGGATTTCTTTGGAGGATCTTGGTATTCTAGGGGATATGTCTCTGGAATGGGACCTATACACTCATCATTTACTTTCATCTGGAGTGTTACTTATGGAGGATTGTGACATTTTGGTATGGTCTAAAAATAAACATCGTGGTGTTGTTTCAGCTAATTTAGCCTACCACTCTTTGATTAAGGATATATGGGAGCTTATGCCTTGTTGATGGTTTACTGTGATTTGGAAATTTATGATTACCTTGAAGCTTCAATGTTTTATCTAGCTCTGTCTCAAGCACAAAATCTTGACTTGGGATTCCTTACAACTTTGCAGCTTTTCTGGCCGTGGTAGATGTGTGTTTTTCCTCTCTTCCCCTAAGTCAGTTGTTTTGATGTATTTGTAACTTCAAAATGTATTCATCTATGTATCTTATGTATTGTAACCCGATGTTTATTTTGGGATGTATCTATAATGTAATTGAGTCATATTGTCATGCCTCGATGTTCTGATTGGGAGGATCAATAATGTAAACAGGTCATGTCAATTCATTATGGGTAACCCTCAGATTGTCTAAGGGTTAAAGCCCCCGCAGTTCTAGGGAACTAGGGTTATTAGACTCTCCTAGTAGACGTCGGCCCTAGTATGGTTTTAGTCATGTTAGTATTAGTATAAATAGAGAGCTGGATTCTCTATTTATCACACAACTCATCCACACTCAAGTGTAGTGCATAGTTGAGGAAGGAGAAGACACTAGGGCTAGACAAGAAGAAGATTACTGCTGTTGGGAGATCACTTACTTTTTGGGGGATTTTACTGTTTTGGTGCTGATTCTATCTTTGAGGAAGTTGTGGGGTTTTCTCCTTTATGGTTTCCCTGAGGAAAAAAACTGTGTTCATTGTCTCTTGTGTTTGATTGTTGTACTTGTCATTCTCTCAGTTAAAGATCCTAATAATGCTAGCTTAATGTTGAAAAACTAACATGGTATCAGAGCTAACCTGAGGAGAAGACACCCTGCAGCTGTGGGAACTAGGGCTTCCTAGTTTGTGGATCTTCCTCCATAGATTTTCAGCAAACGTAAGGTGGAATAACTCTCCTCCTTAGGGCGCATCTTTTCGTCAAATTAGAATCCAATTCTGAGGTTTTTCAGTTTTGGACTTGACACTACTGCCGGAAATTAGGGATTTTCACAAAAGAGGAATTTTTTAGTGAGCCCAGGCCTAGATTGATCTCCTACCCAAAATCAAAGTTAGGGAAAAATTTCAAGGCATTTGGGTGGACAAATCTCTGGAAAAGCAAAACCCTAATTTGCTCCTGTTCCAGTACTGTGGGATTTGAGCTCCAAATCCAAATATGACATCTTGGCTTGGTAAGATATAAATATTTTGTATTTCCATTTGAGGTTCTCATTTTAATATGTCTCATCATACCAAGCTTGATGAAAATCTTGAGCGAGCTGATAACTTCCGAGCCTGGAAGTATAGGATCTCCTTGGTCTTGGAAGAGAATGAATTAGACTCCTACATCCATGAGGAGGTTCCAGTTCTAGAGGGAGATGAGGAAAAATCCATACATAAGAAGAAGATGGTTTTGGAAAAGGGGATCATTTCTGATTCTATCAAGGATCACCTTATCCCACAGGTGTCCTCTCTCAAGACACCTAAAGCTATGTTTGATGCCCTAACCAAATTGTTTGAAGGTAAGAACATAAGGTGAAAAATGACTCTGAGGAATGAACTGAAGAATGTGAAGATTCAAAATGTAGAGACCATCCAGTCTTATTTCATAATAGTTTCTAAGATCAAGTAACAATTAGAAGTTGTAGATGAATAAGTGGAGAATGCAAAGCTTGTGATGACAACACTAAATGTCCTTCCTAGGTCATGGGATTATTTCATCCAAGGAATCTGTGCTAGAAAGAAGTTAGTCAAATTCAGTAGACTATGGGAAGAATGTTCTCAAGAAGAAGCACGAATAGCAGCTCGAGAAGAAAATATGGGAAGTGAAGACCAAGCTCTCATAGTCCACTCCAGGAAAAGCAGAAGAAGATCTCATTACTCCAAAGGTAAGGATCCTCATCATAGAGATAACATTAGAAGGGACCTATCAAAATTGAGATGTTATACATGTGATGAAAGAGGACACTTTGCAAAATATTGTTTTAAGAACAAGGGTCACTCTCATAAGAAGAAGGGGAACAAAATAATACATCATGCTCATGCTGCAGAGGATGATGAACCCTCCAAGAATAGAACCAGGTATGAAAGTGAAGATTGTTCAAGCGAGGATAAATATGTTCTGATATCCACTCTCACAGGTAACATTACTCATGGAAGTGATGATTGGATTATAGATAGTGGGGCTTCCAAACATATGACTAGATTCAAGGAATCCTTTGTGAGACTATCAGAACATGAATCACCTCACAAGGTAAAGCTAGGAGATGACCACCAATATCCAATAAAAGGTAGTGGGGAATCTTCATATAAACTAGACTCGAGTAAGTCTCTAACAATGAAAGAAGTATTGTTTGTGCTAGGACTCAAGAAGAACCTTCTCTCCATATCAACATTGGATGCGAAAGGAATGAGAGTTGCATTCATAGATGGTCAAGTCATCATGTGGCCAGGAGGAAAAACTATCGATGATGCAGTGGTGATTGGAGAACAAGAAGGAGGTTTGGACAAGCTGAAGGGCCATCCAGAACAAGCCTTGATCCATGACATAGTAGAGCCAAATGATCTTTGGCATAGAACGCTTGCACATGTGCATTACAGAGCACTACCTATTGCGAGCAAAGCTTTTGAAGGTCTTCCAGAATTCCAAGAAAAACATGATGGGGTCTACAAAGGATGTGCAAAAGGAAAGAATACAAAGAAGAAATTTCCCAGGAGTGAAATCAAAGCCAAAGGCATACTAGAAATCATCCACTCTGATGTATGTGGTCCTATGTCATCAAACTCACTAAGCGGGTATGCATACTATGTTTCTTTTATTGATGACTTTTCTAGAAATACATGGGTTTACTTCGTGAAGAACAAAGACAAAGTATTCAGAAAATTCAAGGAATTCAAAGCCTTGATCAAGAACCACACTAAAAAGAAGATCAAGAATTTCCGATCAGATAATGGAGGAGAATTCACTTCGAATGAATTCAAAGAGCTATGTAAGGAATCAGGGATTAAGAGGGAGTTGTCCACTCCTTACAATCCACAACAGAATGGGATTGCAGAATGGAAGAACATAACCATCATGGAAGCTACAAGAGCCATGCTTCATGATCAAGATATTCCTATGCATCTTTGGGCTAAAGCTGCCAAAAAGCGGTGTATGTACATAACCGTACTCCACATAGAGTACTCAAGAACAAGACTCCTGAAGAAGTCTTCTCCAGTAAGAAACCAGAAGTAAGCCATCTCAGAATATTCAGTTGTCTTGTGTACATACACATTCCAAAAGAGAAGAGAAAAAAATTAGATCCTTCAGGAAAGAAGGGTATATTTGTGGGATACTCTGAAAGCTCGAAGGCTTACATAATCTATTTCCTAGGATACAAGAAGATTGACATCAGCAGGGATGTGACATTTGATGAAGACGTAGCTTACAACAAATCCAGAAAGAGACCTACTGAACAACCTAAAGAAGCAGAAGCAGAAGCACCCAGAATTCATGATACAACCATGAACGAAGAAGCTCAAGAAGAAGATTGAGATTTCAAAGAACCACAAAGACTTATAGATCCACATCTGGAGAAGAATCCTCATAAGAGGAAACCTGCTTGGGTACGTGAAATTATCCAAGGTGCGGAAAGATATGGGGATCTAGAAGAGAATCATAGAGAAATAAAGAGGACCAGATCCTACTCCGGGTATGTATCTTTACTATGTGATTTCATTGATAAAGAACCTTCCAGTTATGAAGAAGCGATAGAACAAAAAGAATGGAAGGATTCTATGATCAAAGAATATCAATTGATCATGAAGAATGGTGTCTGGGATGTTGTCCCAATAATAGAAGGGAAGTCAGTTGTAACTTCCAAATGGATCTACAAGATCAAGCATGCTGCAGATGGTAGCATTGTGAAACATAAAGCAATATTTGTAGCTTGGGGTTTATTTCAAAAAGAAGGAATAGACTATGAAGAAACCTTTGCACCTATAGCCAAATACACTTCCATCAGATCACTACTTGCTCTGGCTGTTGTGATGAAATGGAAGATACACCAAATGGATGTCAAGACTGCTTTCTTGAATGGTGCAGTGGAAGAGGAAGTGTATGTAGAACAGGCACTCAGTTTTGAGACACATGACAGAGAGTCTCATGTATGCAAATTGAAGAAAGCCCTGTATGGTTTGAAATAGGCACCCAGGACCTAGTACGGCAGAATTGATACCTTTCTATCTAGTTTGGGCTTTACCAAGAGTAAAGCAGATTCCAACCTTTACTATAAGGTTGAGGATGGCAACCTAGTGATGCTTCTACTATATGTAGATGATCTATTTGTGACAGGTACAGATGGATTGATTACTGATACGAAGAGAAATCCTGTTGCTGAGTTTGAAATGAAGGACTTAGGGATGATGCATTACTTTCTAGGCATGGAGGTGTGGTAGAGTACATATGGAATCTTCCTTGGACAAGGGTAGTATGCAGTAGAGATATTGAAGAGGTTTGGGATGATGGACTGCAAGACTATGGCCACACCTATGGCATCGAACCTGAAGCTGTTGAATGATGCTTCATCAGATTCAGTTGATGCTATGATGTATCATTATATGATTGGATCATTGATGTAACTGATGAACATGAGACCAGACATTTTCTTTGATGTGAACACCTTGAGCCAGTTCCTGACAGATCCGAGACATGTTCACTTGATTGCTGCAAAGCATATTCTAAGGTACCTGAAGGGTACAATTGATTATGGGCTCAAGTACGATGTGAATCAAAATATTAACTTGGAGGGTTATGTTGATTCAGATTGGGCATGCATCCATTGATAGGAAGAGCACTTCAGGGTGTTTCTTCACTATGGGATCAGGTGTGATCTCTTGGTTTAGCAGGAGGCAATCCTGTGTGGCACTGAGTATAGCTGAAGCAGAGTATGTCGCAGCTTGTTCAGCTAGTTGTGAGGTAGTATGGATGTGGTCTCTACTGTCTGATATATTTGATCTCCAATTGGATGCTACTTGTATACATTGTGACAACCAGAGTTGTGTGAAGTTGTCAGAGAATCCAGTGTTCCATGACAAGTCGAAGCACATCAAGATCAAGTACCTCTATATCAGGGATATGGTGTAGAGGGGAGCAGTGAAGCTCCAGTATGTTGCGATGGAGGAACATATAGCTGACGTATTGATGAAGCCACTGGCTAGGCTGAAGTTTGAGTACTTCAGGGAGAAGCTTGGTGTTCTCCAGATCGAGGTTTCCTCCAAGAGAAAATGATGAGACCCATAGTCATTCTGACATGGTGAGAGGATTGGTTCCTTCCATGGTCAGATGTAAGGGCTGAGCCATTCTATCATGGTGAGAGGATTGGTTCCTTCCATGTCAGATATGAGTGCTGTCCATATTTTCCAGTAGGATAGACGTAAGGGAAATTGCCATTCTAGGAATGGAAGCACCTAGTCAGTTACCAGAAAAACTCAGTATAGGACTGAGAAGCCATTCTGATGTGACAGAGGGATGTGTTCCCACTTGATCAGATGTAAGGGTTGAACCATTCTGTCATGGCTAAAGGATTAAGTTCCTTCCATGTCAGATGTGAGTGTTGGCCATTCTGACAAGTAGGTCAGATGTAAGGGCAACTGCCATTCTCTAGGAGAATGGAGGAACCTGGTCAGTTACCAGGTAACTCAGTTGAGGACGAATGGGGGCCATTCTGATATGACTGTAGGATTGGTTCCTACAAGATCAGATATGAGTGCAATCCCTTCCATCATTATGAGAAGAATGTGTTCCCTCCTGGGTGGATGTAAGTGTAGAGCCTTTCTTCAATCATGTGTTGATCAGATATAAGTGCTGAGCCTTTCTTCGATCATGTGCTGATCAGATATAAGTGCTATGCCTTTCTTCGATCATGTGTTGATTAGATGTAAGTGTAGTGCCTTTCTTCGATCATGTGTTGATCAAATGTAAGTGCAGTATCTATCTTTGATCATGTGTTGATTAGATGTAAGTGCTAGGCCTTTCTGATATGATTATAGTGTTAGTTTTTCAACATTAATCTAGCATTATTAGCATCTTTAACTCAAAGAATAACAAGCACAGCAATCAAACACAAGAGATAATGAACACAGTTTATTTCCTCGGGGAAACCATAAAGGAGAAAACCCTGCAACTTCCTCAGAGATAGAATCAGCACCAAAATAGAAAATCCCAAAACACTAAGTGATATCCCGATAGCAGTAATCTTCTTCTTGTCTAGCCCCAGTGTCTTCTCCTTCCTCAACTATGCTCTACACTTGAGTGTGGATGAGTTGTGTGATAAATAGAGACTCTAGTTCTCTATTTATACTAATCCCAGCATGACTAAAACCCTACTAGGGCTGATCTCTACTAGGAGAGTCTAATAACCCTAATGCCCTGCAACTGCAGGGACTTTAACCCTTACACAATCGGAGGGTTACCCACTATGACTTAACATGACTTGTTTACATAATAGATTCTCCTGATCAGAACATCAGGGCATGACAAAATGACTCAATTACATAATAGATACATCCCGAAATAAACATTAGGTTACAAGACATAAGATACATAGATGAATACATTCTGAAGTTACAAATACATCAACACTCCCTCTTAACTAGGAAGGTATTCTTTCGACGCAATTTTCAGCACTGGTCTTCTTCTCTGCATCAACTGGATCTTCTCATCATCTTCAAGTCTTCTTTAGTCTTCGAGTCTTCTTTGTCTTCAAGTCATCTTCTTCTTCAAGTCTTCTTCATCTTTGGGTCTTCAAGTCATCTTCTTTCTCTTTATCATGGGATCTGCATCATCATGACTACTGGCTCATTATTGTTGGATCATCTCATCTGGATCACTTGATTTCGATCATTGAGTCTAGATCATCATCACAACTAGATTGTCACTTGATCTGGATCATCATCTTCTATCTCATAATGGTGCTATCTCAATTCTTCTTGTCACAGGAAGTTCTACAGAGTCAATCCTGTAGGCCTACCTTTCATGTAGGTCTTCATCAGCCCTTATATCTGACACTTTAGTCAGAATGGCCCACCCAGCTCTTACATCTAACCTCATCATGTCAGAAAGGCACGCCCAACACTCACACCTGACCTCATCTTGTCAGAAAGGCCCATCACTCACATCTGACATCATCTTGTCAGAAAGGCTCAGTACTTATATTCAATCATGTGCAATCACATCGCATCGAAAAGGATTTGCACTTACATCCAACCCCATCTTGTCGAAAAGGCACAACACTCACATCTGACCATGTGTAAACACATCGTACCAGAATGGCTCAGCACTTATATCCAACCTCATCTTGTCGGAAAGGCTCTGCACTTACAGTCTGACCATGGAAGAAGCATCACATCAGAAAGGGCATGCACTCACATCTAATCATTGAATAACTAATCCTACCATCGCATCAGAATGACCCCAGTCCTAGACTGAGCTACCTGGTAACTGACCAGGTGCCTCCATTCCCATAATGGCAGTTTCCCTTACATTTGTCCTACTTAATAGAATGGCCAACACTCACATCTAACATGGAAGGAACTTAATCCTTTAGCCATGACAGAATGCTTCAACCCTTATATCTGATCAACTAGGAACACATCCCTCTATCACATCAGAATGGCTTCTCAGTCCTAGACTGAGTTTTCCTGGTAACTGACCAAGTGCCTCCATTCCCAGAATGGAAGTTTCCATTACATCTGTCCTACTTGACAGAATGGCCAGCACTCATATCTGACATGAAAGGAACCAATCCTCTCACCATGAAAGAATGGCTCAGCCCTTTACATCTGACCATGGAAGGAACCAATCCTCTCACCATGTCATAATGGCTATGGGTCTCATCACTTTCTCTTGGAGAAAACCTTGATTTGGAGAACACCAAGCTTCTCCCTGAAGTACTCAAACTTCATCCTAGCCAATGGCTTCATCAATACATCAACTATATGTTCCTCCGTTGCAACATACTGGAGCTTCACTTCTCCCTTCTGCACCATATCCCTGATATAGTGATACTTGATCTCGATATGATTAGACTTGTCATGGAACACTGGATTCTCTGACAACTTCATGCAACTCTGGTTGTCACAATGTATACAAGTAGCATCCAACTGGAGATCAAATATATTCGAAAGTAGCTTTCGTAGTCATACTGACTCACAACAAGCTGAACAAGCTGCGACATACTCTGCTTCAGCTGTACTCAATGCCACACAGGATTTCTTCCTGCTAAACCAAGAGATCACACCTGATCCCATACTGAAGAGACATCCTAAAGTGCTCTTCCTATCAATGGCACTACCTTCCCAATATGAATCAACATAACCCTCCAGGTTAATCTTATGATTTGAATCATACTTCATCCCATAATCAACTGTACCCCTCAAGCACCTCAAAATATGCTTTGCAACAATCAAGTGAACATTTCTCGGATCTGTCAAGAACTAGCTGAAGGTGTTCATAGCAAAGCAAATGTCTGGTCTTGTGTTCATTAGGTACATCAAGGACCCAATCATCTGATGATACATCATGGCATCAACCGTCTCTGATGAAGCATCACTCAATAGCTTCAGGTTCGGTGCCATAGGTGTGGTCATAGTCTTACAGTCCATCATCCCAAAACTATTTAGGATCTCTACTGCATACTTCCCTTGTCCAAGGAAGATTCCATCTGAGCACTGCCACACCTCCATATCTAGAAAATAATGCATCATACCCAAGTCTTTCGTCTTGAGCTTGACAGCAAGATTTCTCTTCGTATCAGAAATCAATCCATCCATACCTATCACAAACAGATCATCTACATATAGTAGAAGTATCACTGGGTTTCCATCCTCAACCTTGTAGTAAAGGTTGGAATCTGCTTTACTCTTGGTAAATCCCAAACTGGATAGAAAGCTATCAATCCTACCATACCATGTCCTGGGTGCCTGTTTCAAACCGTACAGGGCTTTCTTCAATCTACACACATGAGACTCCCTACCATGTGTCTCAAAACCGAGTGGCTACTCCACATATACCTCCTCTTCCACTACACCATTCAAGAAAGCAGTCTTGACATCCATCTGGTGTATCTTCCATTTCATCACTGTAGCTAGAGCAAGTACTGATCTAATGGAAGTGTATATGGCTATAGGTGCAAAGGTTTCTTCATAATCTATTCCTTCTTTCTGAGAGAAACCTCGAGCCACAAATCTTGCCTTATATTTTTCAATGCTACCATCTGTAGCATGCTTGATCTTGTAGATCCATTTGGAAGTTACAACTGAATTCTATTTTGGTCTTGGGACAACATCCCAAACATCATTCTTCATGATCGACTGATACTCTTTGATCATAGCATCCTTCCATTCTTTCCGTTCTGCCGCTTCTTCATAACTGGAAGGTTCTTTATCAATGAAATCACATAGTAAAGCTACATACCCGAAACAGGATCTGGTTCTCTTTCTTTCTCTCTGATTATCTTTTGGAGCCCCATATCTTTTCGCACCTTAGATAAGTTCTCGTAACCAAGTAGGTTTCCTCTTGTGAGTATTCTTCTCCAGAGGTGGATCTACAGGTCTTTGTGGTTCTTCAAATTCTCGATCTTCTTCTCGAATTTCTTTGTTCATGGTTGTGTCATGAATTCTGGGTGCTTCTACTTCTTCAAGTTCTTCAGCAGGTCTCCTTCTGTATTTGTTGTAAGCTGTGTCTCCATCAAATGTTACATCCCTGCTGATGTCAATATTCTTGTATCCTGGGAAATAGATTCTGTAAGCGTTCGAGCTTTCAGAGTATCCCACAAATATACCCTTATTTCCTGAACGATCCAATTTTGTTCTCTTCTCTTTGGGAATGTGTATGTATATAGGACAACTGAATATTTTGAGATGGCTGACTTCTAGTTTATTGCTGGAGAAGACTTCTTCAGGAGTCTTGTTCTCAAGTACTCTATGTGGAGTACGATTCTGTACATACACCGCTATTCTAGCAGCTTCCGCCCAAAGATGCATAGGAAGATATTGATCATGAAGCATTGTTTTTCCAGCTTCCATGATAGTTCTATTCTTCCGTTCCGTATTCCCATTCTGTTGAGGATTATAAGGAGTAGACAACTCCCTCTTAATCCCTGATTCTTTGCATAGCTCTTTGAATTCATTTGAAGTGAATTCTCCACCATTATCTGATCGAAAGGTCTTGATCTTCTTTTCATTGTGATTCTCGATCAAGGCTTTGAATTCCTTGAATTTTCTGAATACTTCGTCTTTATTCTTCATGAAGTAAACCCATGTCTTCCTAGAAAAATCATCAATAAAAGAAACATAATATGCATACCCGCTTAGTGAGTTTGATGACATCGGACTGCATACATCGGAGTGGATGATTTCCAAGATTCCTTTTGCTTTGCTTTCACTACTTGGAAATGTCTTCTTTGTGTTCTTTCCTTTCGCACATCCTTTGCAGATACCATCATGTTTTGCTTGTATTTTTGGAAGACCTTCAACATCTTTGCTTGCAAGAGGTAGTGCTCTATAATGCACATGTGCAAGCCTTCTATGCCAAAGTTCACTTGGCTCTACTGTGTCATGGACCAAGGCTTGTTGTGGATGGCCCTTCAATTTGTAAAAACCTCCTTCTTGTTCACCAATTACTACTGTATCATAGATAGTCTTTCCTCTTGGCCACATGATGACTTGACCATCTATGAATGCAACCCTCATTCCTTTTGCATCCAATGCTGATATGGAGAGAAGGTTATTCTTGATTCCTGGCACAAACAATACTTCCTTCATTGTTAGAGACTTACTAGAGTCTAGTTTATAGGAATATTCCCCACTACCTTTTATTGGATATTGGTAGTCATCTCCTAGCTTCACCTTGTGAGGTGATTCATGTTCTGAGAGCTTCACAAAGGATTCTTTGAATCCAGTCATATGTTTGGAGGCCCCACTATCAATAAGCCGATCATCACTTCCGTGAGTAATGTTTCCCGTGAGAGTAGAGATCAAAACATATTCATCCTCGCTTGAAGAATCTTCACTTTCATATCTGGATCTCTTCTTGGATGGTTCATCATCCTCTGTAGCATGAGCATGATGTCTTCTTTTGATACCCTTCTTTTTGTGAGGACTACTTTTTTTCTTAGGACAATCTCTAGCAAAGTTTCCTTTTTCATCACATATATAGCAAATGAACTTAGACTTATGTCTAGGCTTTCTAGAGTTATTCCTGTGATGAGATTACTTACTTCTGTGATGGTTGGATCTAGATTTCTTAGATTGTATTGTGAGAGCTTGATATTCATTTCCCATCTTCTCTTCTCGAGCTGCTATCTGAGCTTCTTCTTGAGAACATTCTTCCCATAGTCTGCTGAACTTGACTAACTTCTTTCTAGCACAGATCCCTTGAATGAAAGAGTCCCATGTCCTAGGGAGACCATTCAAGGTGGTCATCACAATTTCTACATTCTCCACTTCTTCATCTACCGCTTCCAATTGTTCCTTGATCTAAGAAACCCTTGTGAAGAAAGACTGGATGGTCTCTGCATTCTAGATCTTCACATTCTTTAGTTGATTTCTCATAGTCATCTTTCGGTTTATGTTCTTCCCTTCAAACAATTTGGTTAGGGCATCAAACATAGCTTTAGGTGTCTTGAGAGACGACACCCATGGGATAATGTGATCCTTGATAGAATCAGCAATGATCCTCTTTTCCATAACCATCTTCTTCTTATGTAAGGCTTTTACCTCATCTCCCTCTGGAACTGGAACCTCCTCATGGATGTAGGAGTCTAACTCATTTTCTTCTAGGACCAAGGAGATCCTATACTTCCAGGCTCGGAAGTTATCAGCTCCCTCAAGCTTTTCATCAAGCTTGGTATGATCAGACATCTTAACTGAGAACCTCAGATGGAAATACAAAAGATTTAAGATCTTACCAGGTTCAAGATGTCGGATCTAAAACTTGAGCTGAAATCCTACAGTACTAGATTAGGAGAAAATTAGGGTTTTTCTTTTCCATAGTTTTGTCTACCCAAATTCCTTGAAATTTGTCCCTAAATTTGATTTTGGGGAGGAGATCAATCCAGGCCTGAACTCACTGAAAAATTCCTCTTCTGTGAAAAGCCCTAATTTTCGGCAGAAGTGACAGGTCTAAAACTAAAAAACCTCAGAATTGGATTCTGCTTTGACAGAAATATGCACCCTAAGGAGGAGAGTTATTCCACCTTACTTTTGTTGAAAATATGTGGAGGAAGATCCACAAACTAAGAAGCCCTAGTTCCCGCAGCTGCACAATGTCTTCTTCTCAGGTTAGCTCTGATACCATGTTAGTTTTTCAGCATTAATCTAGAATTAATAGGATCTTTAACTGAGAGAATAACAAGCACAACAATCAAACACAAGAGACAATGAACACAGTGTTTTTCCTTGGGCAAACCATAAAGGAGAAAACCCTGCAACTTCCTCAGAGATAGAATCAACACCAAAATAGAAAAGCCCAAAAGAGTAAGCGATATCTCGACAACAGTAATCTTCTTCTTGTCTAGCCCCAGTGTCTTCTCCTTCCTCAACTATGTGCTACACTTGAGTGTGGATGAGTTGTGTGATAAATAGAGACTCCAGTTCTCTATTTATACTAATCCCTACATGACTAAAACCATACGAGGGCTGACCTCTACTAGGAGAGTCTAATAACCCTAGTGCTCCAGAACTGCGGGGACTTTAACCCTTAGAGAATCGAAGGGTTATCCACTGTGACTTGACATGACTTGTTTAGATAATGGATCCTCCCGATCGGAACATCGAGGCATGACAACATGACTTAATTACATAATAGATACATCTCGGAATAAACATCGGGCTACAAGACATAAGATACATAGATGAATACATTCCGAAGTTATAAATACATCAACATATAGGATTGGTTCCTACATGATCAGATGTGAGTGCTGGGAGTGCCTTTCTGACGAGTAGGTCAGATGTAAGTGATGGGCATGCCTTTCTTCAATCATGTGTTGATCAGATGTAAGTGCAGTATCTATCTTCGATCATGTGTTGATCAGATAGAAATGATGAGCCATTCTTCGATCATGTGTTGATCAAATGTAAGTGTAGTATCTATCTTCAATCATGTGTTGATCAGATAGAAACTATGAGCCTTTCTTCGATCATGTGTTGATCAGATATAAGTGTTGGCTCTGTAGAACTTCCTGTGATGAGAATAATCATGAGATAGCACCCATGATGATCCAGATCCAGTGATGATAGCCAGTGATGATCCAGATCCAGTGATGATGCCCAGTGATGATCCAGATCCAGTGATGATGTCCCATGATGATCCAAATCGAGAGATGATCTAGATCCGAAGATGAAGATGACATAAAGACAAAGATTACTTGAAGACGAAGATGACTTGAAGATGAAGTGTTAGAATAATCAACCCATAGTTTACCCACTTAGACATTAATTTCATTATTTTTGTCTTATTTTCCTAGTTCATGTGTCCCACCTTGTGCAAGTTGTCTTTTGCCTATCTATAATGGTCAAACTTGCCTTATTTGACTCATGTAGTGCATGGGAGAGCTAAAGGAATCAATTGTGCTTTATTCCTGGCCTCCTAGGCCCCCTTCTACTTTTTCTGCTTTATTGCCTGCTTTTTCAGTGTTTTAAGGCAAAAGGAGAAGCTAGACTAGGTGAGGTTGACTAGTATTTTGTCCTACACATGCTCCTCTCTTTTCTCCATGAAAAAGAATGTATGAGCTGCCATTCCACTACTCTTTAGCTTTCCTAAGCCATTTTTCCAATTCATGAGCTCCATGACAGATTTGGGATCAACTTTTTACACCTATGGGGGATTTGCTTATTTTTGGTAAGCCTGCTTTATGCTAGATTCGAATTTCTCCTCATGCATTCAAATCCATGATGTATGTTATTTATTCAGCAACCTATTATTTTATAGGTTTGTCTATTGTACACTGATTTAATACGGTTTATTGTTCAGCTCCAATTTTCAGTCTCTTTGTGAGTGATTTTGCATGATCAATTGGTAATTGTTGTGAGTAAAATTAATCTATCACCTGGTTCAATTTCCACATGGTATCAAAGCCATTGTAGGTTGTTTCTCTCCTTCAAAAATTGTTTTGCAGGTTCGACATCAGTGACTGGGAGCCTTTTACTGACAGCTGGGACAGATTTTCTAAGCTATGGATCAATCACAGAAAACTATCTTGAATCCCTTCAATTTATTTGAATGGAAAGAAGAGATGGAGATACTGTTGAGAGTGAAATGCCTCTACAGGGTGACTATGGAAACAGAAGCAGAGCCCAATGCAGCTACAGAGAAGATAAAATGGCACAACAGGAGGGATGAGGCTTATGGCCTCCTGTGTCTGAGTATTTCCAAAGACCTCCTTTTCTATCTTGATGGATTGACATCACCGAATGAAGTATGGGAGAATCTTGTTGATATTTTTGGAAATACAGATGAGATGAGGGGACATCAAATCGAAAATGAGCTGATTTCTCTGAGTCCAAATAGCTTTGAATCCCTGCAGCTATATTTCTCCAAGTTCAAAGCACCAGTTTTGCAGCTGAAATAGTGTGGTATTGAAAAGAAACATGATCAGCTCATACTGGCCATCCTCTCAAAGCTAGGCCCTGACTATTCATTGTTTGTTTTGACCTTTAATGCCACAAAACTGACAGCTTGAACCTGGAAGATGCCTAGCCTTGCATATTTCATGGAATCTCTCACACAAGAATAGGATAAGCTGGTGATGATGGGCACCATCAAACCATTCAAAGATCAAGCTTTGATCGCTGGAGATTTGAAGGTGGATTCAAAAGGCAAAAAGAAAGCTAAAAAGCCATCTGAGCAAAAGAGAGACAAGAAACAGTCTTCGGAGGATCCACAAGGTCCTAAGAAGAATTACCAGAAGAAGAAGAACAAAGGTGAAATGAACAAGTGTGCATACTGTAATAAGGGAAATCACTCTGAAAGCTCTTGTATGAAAAAGTAGATAGACATGCTGACCCAACTCCTGGAGAAGAATGGCATCTCTCTTCTAGAAAGCTCAAAGAAGAGAGAAGGAGGATCAAGTTTAGATGACAGAGAGAGAGTTCATGCTCTAGTTCCTAGCACATCAAGCTCACCCAGTTTTATCATTGATTCTGGAGCTTCGAGACACATGGTTTCGACTAAGGAGGCCTTCTCCTCACTAGACATGTCGAAAGGACCATCTATTGTACTGGGAGATGACTCTCTCACTGAAAGTAAAGGCAAAGGAAGGATAGATCTTGATCATGGTCAGTTCAGCAATGTGCTGTATGTGCCTGGTCTCGCCTCCAACCTCCTATCAGTGTACCAGATGACTCAAATTGGGTCTCCTAAGAAGGTCATATTCTCCCCCGATGAAGTTGAGATCATAGAGATCTCAACTGGTAGATTCATTGCAAAAGGAGTTGCGAATCATGCTCAAAAGGTATACATGTTCTCACACTTCCTACCTTACTCAAACCCCTCTACTCTTCTCATTCATGCTAATAAAGCCAGAAAGCTATGGCATGAAATATTTGGCCACCTAAATTACAAGTATCTTTCTGATCTTAGTGAAAAATAGATGGTCATAGGGTTGCCCAAGATAAAATTTTCCATAGGAGTCTGCCAAGGTTGTATCCTAGGAAAACACCCGGAGCACAAATTTTAGAGAGCTAGTCATGAGAGAACCTCTGCACCCCTCGAGCTGATCCATAGTGATGTTGCTGGCCCATTCCCTCATATGTCCATGATTTAGGAAAAATATGCATTGACTTTCATTGATGACTTTTCCAAGTATTGCTGGGTTCACTTCCTGAAACACAAGTCTGAAGTTTTTGGCCTATTCAAAGTCTTTAAGGCTTTGGTTGAAAACCAGTCTGGAAGGAAACTCAAGGCCCTCAGATCTGACAATGGTGGTGAGTATGTCAAGTATGATTTTATTAATTATTGTGTAGATTCAGGTATTCAGATGCAGCATTCTATCCCTTACACACCACAGCAAAATGGTGTTGCTGAGAGGAAGAACATATCACTGAAGGAGATGGCAACATGCATGATGGAGGCCAAAAATTTGCCACCAAAGTACTGGGCCAAAGCTATCAACTGTGCAGCCTATATTCAGAATAGGGTTCCTCACAAACATCTTGATGGAATGACTCCCTTCGAAGCATGGAGTGGGCACAAGCCAGATGTGACCCATTTCAGGATTTTTGGCTCAAAGGCTTGGGCTAGAATTCCAACAGAGAAGAGGAAGGCTTTGCAACCCCAAATCCAAGAGTGTCTTTTTGTTGGATACTCTAAATATTCAAAAGGGTACAAGTTCATAAATTTGAGCACAAACAAAGCCTTCATTGAAATGTGTGTTCAGTTTGAAGAAGAACCCCTTGCAGCAGTGGAAATTGGTGAAGCCTCTTCACCACCTGAACCTCAAGAAGTAAGTAAAGAGTTTTTTGAACATGCTGATTCTGATTTGTCTAATGGAGATGAGTTTATTGCAGACCCTAACATCCCTACAAGGACAAAATGGACATCCAAGACACTACATGCAGCAGGAGAGCTAGCTGGGGATCCCAATGACCCAAGGAGGACTAGATCTCAGTTTGAGAGTGGTCTGTGCATGAAGGATCCTATGTTTGCTGAAAAATTCTATTTGATGGTGGAGTCTGATCCTCAAACATATGAAGAAGTAGCAAGAGATCCAAGATGGCAAACAGCCATGAAGGAGGAGTTCATCTCACTCCAGGAGAGCAACACATGGGAGCTAGTGGATCTTCCTCCAGGAAGAAAGTTAGTCCAGTGTAAGTGGGTCTATAAGACCAAATTTGCTGCTGATGGTTCACCACTGAATTACAAGGACAGATTGGTAGCCAAGGGCTACTCACAGGTTCATGGCATACATTACAATGAGACCTTTGCCCCAGTGGCAAAGATGGATTCCATCAGGCTAGCTCTAGCCATTGCAGCCTCAAGGCAATGGGAGGTACATCACATGGATGTAAAATGTGCCTTCCTAAATGGAGATCTCACTGAAGAGATATATATACAGAAGCCTCAAGGTTTTTCTACTAACCCTTCTCTTGTGTGCAGGTTGAGAAAGTCATTGTATGGGCTAAAGAAAGCCCCCAGGGCTTCGTATGCCAAGATCGATAGCTTCTTGCTATCACTGAATTTTTTTCGGTGCAAATCAGATCCAAATGTCTATTTGAAGTTAGTTAATGGTTCATTAATGATAATTTTGTTATATGTTGATGACCTCCTCATTACAGGAAGCTCACAGGCTGAGATTGCTTCCTTAAAACGAGATATGAACCAAGCCTTCTCCATGACAGATTTGGGGCTCTTAAGTCAATTTTTGGGGCTTGAGATTGATCAAACGAAAGATGGAATCAAGGTGCACCAGTCCAAATATTCCTTGGAATTGCTGAACAAATTCAAAATGAAGGATTGCAAAGCAAGCAAAACTCCTTTCCTTTCAGGAGTGAAGCTGGAAGAAGTTGATTCTTCACCGATGGTAAACAATACACTGTATAGGCAATTGATTGGATGTTTATTGTATCTGACACATACTAGACCTGATATTTGTTATGCAGTAAGTGTGGCTTCTAGATACATGGATCATCCTCATGAGATCCATTGGAAAGCAGCCAAAAGGATCCTTAACTTTGTTCAAGGAACAAGGACACATGGGATCTTCTATAAAGCAAAATTTGATCTTGATTTGATTGGATTTACTGACAATGATTGGGAAGGTGATAGCATAGACAGAAAGTCCACTTCAGGATATGTGTTCATGCTTGTAGAAGGGCCAATCAGCTGGTCAAGCAAGAAACAGAGTGCCATCTTGGATCTCCAATCAGCTGGTCAAGCAAAATCTGATCTTTTTCTGCTTTATTGCCTGCTTTTTCAATGTTTTAAGGCAAAAGGAAAAGCTAGACTAGGTGAGGTTGACTAGTTTTTTGTCCTACACATCCTCCTCTCTTTTCTCCATGCAAAATCATGTATGAGCTTCCATTCCACCACTCTTTAGCTTTCCTAAGCCATTTTTCCAATTCGTGAGCTCCATGACAGATTTGGGATCAGCTTTTTACACCTATGGGGGATTTGCTTATTTTTGGTAAGCCTGCTTTATGCTAGATTCGAATTTATCCTCATGCATTCGAATCCATGATGTATGTTATTTATTCAGAAACCTATTATTTTACAGGTTTGGATATTGTACACTGATTTAAAACAGTTTAGTGTTCAGCTCCAATTTTCAGTCTCTTTGTGAGTGATTTTGCATGATCAATTGTTAATTGTTGTGAGTAAAATTAATCTATCACCTGGTTCAATTTCCACACGAAGATGACTTGAAGACGAAGATGACTTGAAGACGAAGATGACTTAAAGACTCAGAATACTTGATATGCATATGACGAGATGATCCATCTGATACAGAGAAGAAGACCAGTGCTGAAAATTGTGTCAAAAGAATACCTTCCTAGTTAAGAGGGAGTGTTGATGTATTTGTAACTTCGGAATGTATTCATCTATGTATCTTATGTATTGTAACCTGATGCTTATTCCAGGATGTATCTATAATGTAATTGATTCATATTGTCATGCCCCAATGTTTTGATCAGGAGGATCAATAATGTAAACAAATCATGTCAAGTCATTGTGGGTAACCCTCCGATTTTATAAGGGTTAAAGTCCTCGCAGTTCTAGGGCACTAGGGTTATTAGACTCTCCTAGTAGAGGTCAGCCTTAGTAGGGTTTTAGTCATGTCGGGATTAGTATAAATAGAGAACTAGAGTCTCTATTTATCACACAACTCATCCACACTCAAGTGTAGCACATAGTTGAGGAAGGAGAAGACAATGGGGCTAGACAAGAAGAAGACTACTGCTGTCGGGATATCACTTATTGTTTTGGGGATTTTACTATTTTGGTGTTGATTCTATCTATGAGGAAGTTGTGGGGTTTTCTCCTTTATGGTTTACCTGAGGAAAAACACTGTGTTCATTGTCTCTTGAGTTTGATTGTTGTACTTGTTATTCTCTCAGTTAAAGATCCTAATAATGCTAGATTAATGTTGAAAAACTAACAAGTTGAGAACATGTTTGGAGGTTGCACTTATTTTTCCACCAAAGAGTTTTCCTTTAGAATCAATATTCTATTATATTTTTCTACCGAAGATAGTGTTCCTCTAATTAGGGATGTCATTGATGTAATTGGTCATGTAAAGTCTTGAGGTAAAAACTATGTTGTAAGTTTGGTCAATAGTACCCATAAAAGAATTATTAAAATGTATTTTTATGTCTCCTAGGTCAATTTGGCCATGTTTGGAAGGTGAAGTAGTCCATGTTGGGTTATTATAATTCACAATTTATGTGTATAGATAGATTAGGTGCCCTCCTCATTCGGAGACACTCACAGTTGAAGAAATTTTGTTATCGAGAGAAAGAGGAGTCCATCTGGAGGAGGAGAAGTAATCTATTGTAGTCTTGTGATCTTACATTGTACTTGGTTGTATTATATATCAAGGAAGTTTTGTTGGGTTTTCTTCCCCACGAGGGTTTCCCAAGAGAAATATTTGTGTCTCTGGTGTCTTGATGTGCTTGTCATTCTTTTAGTGATATTCTTGTTATTGTGCATAAAACTTTTAAAATCTAACATGGTATCAGAGCTAACCTGAAAGAAGACATTGTGCAACAGTATTGCAAAATATATCAAAAGTTAGGGTTTTCTATTCTAGGAAACTGTAGTGGGGATTTATCCCCTACTACATGCAAAATAACCTACCTTAGATCAATCATATCTAAGGATATAGTTCATGGTGCAAGGGAGGAGATAAACCTTGACTATTACAATAAGAAACAAATATTTATTTTATTTTTTATTTTATGATCAAACTGGTAAAGTAGAAATACAACATACCTTTCAATAAGATTGTCCACTGCATCCATTTGAGGATGTGATCCGATGGCTCCCACAATCCAAGTCTCTATTTTTCTCCAACAAGGGTTGTCAACAGGAAAGGGATCAAGGGTTACACAGAGTGACCTCAATGTGCAACGTTGGATGGTGTGGTGAAAGGTGTGGGGATGTGAGGTTCTGGAACCATGTAATTGAAAGTGAGAAAGTTCAAGAATCAAAAGTTGTCAGAATGTTTGTGGGGAGACCTTCACCATGTATTTATAGGATGATCTAATATTTTCTTACTTATGGTATTGACCCATGGTTTTTCATAGTGTATGGTATTTATCCATGGTTTTTGTCCCATTCTCATTTTAGAGTTTTTTTTCCTTTTTGGGAGAGTGGGGGTTATGTTGCAATCAATACCCATATTCCCTTCATTTATGTGGGAAGGAATGATGATGTCTTACGCCAATTTTTGTGGAATTTAACTGCGAAGGTCCAAGTAAAGGAAACAATGGTGGGATAATGATGTATAACTATTGTTTGGACCATAGAGAGATATATGGAAAAATTTTGGTGTTAACAAATTTCCCCCTGATGTGTGAGGGTAGGAGATCCTCGTATGAATGACATACATCATAGGATTAAGGGAGAAATGGTTACAACAAAGGAGAAACTGGAGAGGACTGTGGAGGAGTCGAGTCTCCTCATTCGAACTACTGTGGATTTTGGTTTGTATTTCTTCTCAAAAATTGATGAGGTACATATAATGTCAAACATATATATGAACGAGGAGAGCATACCCATGCTTGTATCAATGTCTCAATATACAACTAGGTATCAAGGTTGAAATAATGGGAGTTGATCAATACATATAATAGGAAGTACAAAATGGTGGCCTCAATGGTAGGTTGAATACAAATACAGATCTGAGGAATTGGTACATAGAAACAATGGAATTATTGTGGAATGAAATATCACAACAACTGATGCTCTATTGGATCTGAATTTGTACACAACTGTATGGACATAATGACTAAGAGTCGGAATCTCCTAGGTACAATAAACGACATCGGATGTTGTAGATATATAGAATCATGATACTGAGGGGATTCTGAACACTATTGCCAACACAACATGGATATTACAAAGAAAATGAAATTATATGGGTCCAATGTAGACTCACCAATGTGCTAGATTCATGTGACAACTGGGGTCTTTGACCAAATAATGAACGGACCAATACCCTATCTGAATCTCAATGGTGTGATAATGTAGCTAAAGTAGAGCACATGAGACACAACCAACAGAAAAGGAACTAAGGATTCCTTTCAAGTGTTCCAAAAAAATCATCAATGAGGTGGATGAAACCAAGATATAGGTACCTTTGGGTTTATCCTCTATAATAGATGTGTCAACATCAACTGAGGGATCCTGCAACTACCAAGGAAATGAGATTTCCTTGATATAAGTGCAAGGGGGGGAACCAGAGATATGGAATATAATGGGATTGAGACACTAAAGGGGGAATAGAGGAAGCAGATTATAGGGGACTTAAACTTCCTTTGTTAAGAGTATAACGACAGGGTTTACCTGGAAGAAAATTACACTGACTCATGGGGAGGGAATCATAGTTGTGGAACTAGGGAAATGATTGCAATGGGAGATACTTGGGGAAGTAATTGGATAAGTGATATCCATAGGATCCAAGGGAAACTGATCACAGACTACCCTAAACAAAGGAGACCCAATGGGGGGAATATTTCCATAATGGGATACTATATTCAATATGTGGGGGCACTAAAAGACATGATTTGGGAATTCTTGATAGTTTAAGGAGATCAGATAAGGGGAAGAAGTACGCTATGTATGATACTATCTCATGTATTTTTGTCGAGCCCAAGACGATAAGTGATCGATGATTTTTTCATGTTTAGAGAGTTTGAAAACAGGAAGAAGAGTCTAGTGGGTCTCTTTTTCATACAGTAGTATCCTAAACACCAAAAATTATAAAATTGTACAAAGGAGAACTCTCCCAACTAAAAGGGATAGAGAGCCTTACTTACCGTAGGTAGTCCAACTAGGCCGAAAAAGGTTAAACATATACTAATTGGACGGTCATTCAATATTTGAAGTTGTTGGAAAATATTATTGTTCCCTATCAAAGGCTTCCAACATGTTATCGTAAGTTGTACCTTGACCTCCCATTGGTTGATAAAGTGGTCGATCTAGTTTCATCCTCGGTCAATCCCACTCTTTCCTTAGAGAGTGAATAACATGATCCCACTATTCCTTTGAAGAGTGAAGTTAAATTGGTCAATTTTATGTCTTCTCCACCTGATCCCACTCTTTTGTTAGAGAGTGCTCAGATTGGAATTGTCACCATGACACAGTCTTCATTGCATCCTTCACTTCCATTTTAGTGTGAACTAAAAACTTGTAAATTTTTCGTAGTCATTTTGGATAGTTCTATGCAAGTGGAAGTTTAGTAAATTTCAATAGAACCCTCTCCAAGTACTGAGGTTATTTCATTTTATTGGATTAATCTAACAGAATCTCATCTTCATTCGAGTGTTCCTTTCTAGATATCTGTGCAATTTATAGCAAGGGGCATACTTCGTACTATTGTTGATGAAGGGTATTTTGTTAGTATTCTATCCTCAACTCCTTTTCAAGCTATAGGTTCTCCTCATCTTGTTCCATATTCAAATCAAATACTATATTTTAATAGAATACCTACTACACCTTTAGGGATCCTTTCTCATTTTCCTATGACCTTACGAGGGAAAATTTTATGGATTGATGTTATGGTAGTCCAAGGACCTTTATATTTCAATCTACTCCTTGGAAGAGATTATTTTTATGCCATGAAAATTGTAGTTTCCGCAGTCTTTCGAGTGATGTATTTTCCCCATGATGGGAATATTGTGACCATTGATCAACTTTCCTTTGTTAAACCCGACTATCATATGAATCCTAGTCATTAGAATTACCTAAATGTCCCGCATGTTTTTTTGGTTCCTTCCCCTTCATCATCCATGTATCTCAACTCTGTAAATCATGTCGTATTTCATTCGTTTGTAAACCGATAGCTTCTTCTCATCACGGGGAAGCATGGGGGCATGTCTCCAGTATCTGGACATCATACTGGAGTTAAGCCACTAGATTTTTATGTAATGGGGGAAACCTTCCAAACTATGGACATCATGTTGGTTAAGGACTGAAATAGGAATCCTAGATCATAGTTCCCATTCTGTGTCAAACTCATTAAAAAGTGAAATAGGTGACCTTGAGCATAGTTACCTTCTGGTTTCAAGCTTGTTAAAAATAAAACCAACCTTAAGGATAGTTTACCTTTAGGTTTTAATATTGTGTAGAAAATGAAACCATTCTTGAGCATAGTTCCCTTTCTATGTCAAGATCATTAAAAAATGAAATAGGATTTATCAAGCAAAGTTTACCTTTGGTTTCAATCTTGCATAAAAATCAAACCAGTCTTCAAGCATAGTTCTCTTTTTTTTCAAGCTTGTGCAAAAGTGAAACAAGTCCCCACAAGCACGGTTCTTTACTATTTGAAGATTGTGTAAAAATGAAATAGGTCATATTTTTGAGGTGATTCTTCCATCCTTTCTAGGATTTGAACCTTTATTTCATCTATTGTTAGATCCTCTTTATTTGTTGGTCTCTAGTGAACCCTTTCTTAGTAGTATCT
>LPNX010740480.1:42381-93310 GCA_001517045.1 Pseudotsuga menziesii | reverse complement strand
GATTGTGTGCATGTGAGGTTGTGAATCCAAAATAATTACTCAATAACAATAACAATGTATGAAAAAACTGTAAAAACTTTTACCATGCAAAAAATTATTATTATTTTTTTTTACAATGCTAAAAATTTAAATAATGCTGGAAACAAGGAACATAAATGGCTGCAGGTCTGCAAGCGGTACAGGTGGCTGTGCAAGTGCAGGAAAAATGGAGGCTAAGTGTCTGGGTTTCGGCGCGGAAACAAGTTCAAAAAACAGTTCGCGGACCGGGGGTATGGGGCGGACTCGCGCGGTCGGACCGCGGGTTGGAAGGCAACAGGCGCGCGTAGATCGCGGGTTTAGTGGCAACAGGCGCGGTCTAGGGCGCGGGTTTCGGGCTGACAGCGGCGGTCGGAGCGCGACTGTGTAATGAACAGGCGTGGTCGGATCGCGACTGTGGGCGGAAAAAGCGCGGTCGGGGTGCAGGAAAAAAGACTGATAGCGGCGGGCTGGTCGCGGGTTAAGGCCTGAAATACGCGGTCGGGCCGCGGCCGCGGAAGAAAAAGGCGCGGTTTACGGCGGCCGAAAACGACAAACGAAAGTACAGTACGGAAAAAATAAAAATAAAATTAACAAGAGACAGCGGAGTCTCCAAAACTGTAGATAGGGTTTTCACCCTAGCTTGTGCTGATGAGCACCTACTAAGGAATCTGGAATCCTTAGTAGCAATTCAATAATGTAAACAAAAATAAAACTAAGCTAAAGCAGAAAAAGTAAATAATACGAAGAAAAACAGTAAAGAAATGTGTAGTGGTGATTTTATTTATGTTACCTACAGTGAGGAGGTTGATGGAGTCCGTTGCGCTGGTCCGATGTCGGTGGCTCCGAGCTCCAAGCTGCTTCTTTTCCTTTTTCGGTGGTGGAAATGGGCCAAAAGGGTTCTCAACGGTGAAAGTAGCTTGATGGTAAGCTAGGGTTTCGAGAATAATTTCGGCAGAGGCAGGATGCTTTTGACTGTGGATATGAAATGAGGGGTCTCCACCACTTATTTATAGTTTTTTAGTGGTGGAGTGCTGGCCCATGGTTTTGGAAACCATGTGGTTTAGGGCAGCTTGTTTAGGGTTTTTTCCTCCTTTTCCTCATTATTTTATATTTTTCTTCCCTTTTGGGGATTTTGCTATTTTAGAGGAATTTTGGACATTTTTGGAGGAAAAAAGGGGTTTTTTGGCCTTTTGGAGGCATTTTAGGCCTTTTGGAGGCTTTTTAGATGATTTTATGGCCTTTTAGAGGCATTTTAGGCCTTTTGGAGGCTTTTTAGTGGGAGTTTATGGGAAATATGGTAGGCAAATGGACAAATGAGCCATGTAGTGGGGTAGATGAGGTAGTTAACCATTTTTGGGTGTTAACAGATTGCCCCCTGATGTGCGAGGGTAGGAGCTCATCGTATGGCCGATGGACATCATGAGTCATATTTGGTTTGTGTTGGGGTGTGGAGAAGAGAAGGAAGCAACTGAAGTCCGGGACACCGGGACAACTGAAGTCCGGTGTTAACAGTATCCTAGAATTTTAAATGTGGTGAACAAAAAAGAGTATGCTGACGAAATGAATCTTGTAGGGCATGCATACAACCGATTTATGTTGAAGTTGAGCCATTGGATACTTTTAATGGGGGAAAGTACCGACCTCTGCACATCGGTTGGGGAAATACTGCAAAAAAAGACTTGTGATGAGCATACTTTCTTAAGATACCCTAAGCATTCTTCCAACCAATATTTGAGCTTGTAAAAAAAAAGTAAGATGGTGTCGAGCATAGTTCTTATTTCCATTTCAAGATAAAAAATGAAGTAGGTCCTTCGAGCTTACTTTTCATTTTTCATTCTCTGGTTAAAAGTTGAAAAGCGGTTTGAGCTTACTTTATTGATTTTTTGTGCTCTAGATTCAAACATGAAAAATATTTCGAGCACTCTTGAAACCATAGTAATTCTCATTAAGAATTAGTACAAAGGTTTTGAGTCTACTTTTATCACTTTTGGGCTCGTTAAACTCTTCAAAAAAAGGAACCCCTTCGGAGTTATCTTTAAGCACTTTTTAGGCCCTCAAAATATGAAAAGATTATTGAGTGAACTTGTCACTTTCACACTCGTAAATGTACTTGAAGGGTTTTATTTCTGACGGTAGTTTACCCCTTTTTTAGTTCATTTAGAATAATTACAAAAAATGTATACTCTATCCAAATCATTGACTAGAAGAGTTCTCCAAGGTATTATTTTATCCTTTTTTGGGCCTTAGAGACTAAAATTTATGAAAAAGAACTTCTCGTATTATTCTTTAGTTCCATTCAGACTCTCAAAACATGAACAACACCGAGTTTTATTTCATTGGACTCGTTAAAATAAGTAATGAAATACCCTTTTTGGGAACGAACCCCTCCTTTCCCAGGTTTGGAAAACATATGAGAATTGACTTATCTCATGATAAGCTATAACGAGAGTATATTTTCCTCTTCCATCTGGTTAAATAGAAAAGAGGCACTCACCAATCATGATGGGGATATTAAGGGAAACAAAATCGTGTCTCATTTGTATTAATGGAAGATTTATAGTCATCTTTGGACATGGAACCTATCTATATTTCACTCAAACAATTGGGTTTTCATCTTGTCTCTGATTCGATCCACTTTCATGAGTCATATCACTCCTTTGAGTCATTTCAAAGAATGGGCCATCCTTCATTGCATTATGTCCTAGTATCTGCCTCGTCAATTCAATGATTCCAAGTATTTGGTATTGCAGTTTAATGTTCAAAGGAAAATTGTGTGTGGAGAATTACCTTCTACAGTCAAACCTACCTCTCTTTTTTGTCAGTTACCTTTGAGTCAGTCATGTGATTACTTCATACTCAATTTCCAAAAAAATGTTCCATTTTTGTGTCATTGGTGTGGGATTCATCATGTCCCTCCTTCGACGAGACTATTCATATCGACATCAACAAATATTCGAGGAACTAGTCTTAGAAACAAGTTAGTACATTGATATCTGCATGCCATAATGGAAGATTTCCTTGCTTTTGACAATAGGATTTCATCATTGTCCTTTGATTGAAATATTTAGTAGAGTGTTTGACATAAGTTCATCTATTCACATTTGGAGGAATGTACTAGGGTACCTTGGGAATCATTGTCATTAATGGTGATTTCCCTTGTGCTTGTTAACAGTTCTCATCAATTACATCTAATCAAGATTTTTATACCATGTTCGACTTCAATACATCTATTCACATGGATAGAATTGTACTTTCTCGAGGATGGGATGAAGAACCTAGGTGTACATTGAGAATTTGTTTTTTATGTTTACCTCCCCCTAGGTTACGATGGAGTATTTTGTATGAGTCATTGCATGGATCAACATTGTATGTTTGTGGTTGTGCTCAGGTTTGCACCTATATGGCATAGATCTACATTGTATGTGTAGTAGCTATGTCAATATTTGAGTCTTCTTCCCATGGATCTATGTTGTAGTTCAGTAGCCATGAATTTTTATATCTCACATGGATCTTCATTATATTGGTCGAAATCCATGTTGTGATTCATTTTTTATGTATATCAAAATGTAAAATTATTGCAGAATGATCTTTTTCATTCATGAGTTCTAACATTTAGACCTTTGCCTCGAAGTCATAACCTTATATGTCAAAGTATTTTTCCTATTGTTTCCCTCTAGCCTCATAATTTAAGGGAAATTATTTTAAACCTAAATCTCATCACCATCATGTTATGATCTAGGTATCATGTGGTTTTCTCTAATCCCTCAAATATTTAAGTGAAGAAATCAAAGAAGGAGGCTTATTCTCTTGTTATTTCCATGGTTTGAGCCACTACCGCACCTTGTCAATGGGAAATAGACAGTACCTAAGACAACAATGCACATTTATCATTAGAAAGGAGAGGTGTTTCCACTTATTTCCCTCATGCAGCAGGTGGTTCCCATCAACACCACTTGTTTCCATTTTTCAAAGTGTGGTGCTAGTCTTAAAAAGGTAAAAAAAAAAGTTTCAAGAAATTTCCCAAAGGAACCTTCATGGAACCTCATCCCTAAGAATATGGATAGGTGGAGATCGAGTTCTCTTATCCTTAGGATGATCCCAGAACCTTATCCTTTGAATCCTCAACCCATCTTATCCATTTTGGCCTTTAAGTATTGGCTCACCTCTCATGGGAAAGAGGGGAAGACTATGTTAAAGTATCAAGACTCTAGGAAAATAATCTGATACCTTATTGGAGTCATTAGAGGTAAGGTGAATATCAAGGCAACGTTCCATTGGTAGAAGCTCCCAACACCAAGTCTTGGTTGTGATCTCTCCCTATTTGATTATTAAACAAGCATTGTTTTATTTCCCATAAACACTCTCTATTTCAGTATAATTCTTTGTTTATTGTCTTTCTCTTTGGTCATCAACATAGAAATATAGATCATCTTATTAGTATCATGTTGTATTTGTTCTTTTGTGTCTGTTGCAGTTCCATTCACCGCATAGCTCAAGCACAACAAGTTTATACCATCAGATCCACATGTTAAAAGATATGAGAGAAGTTAAGTCAATTTATATAGATTTATAGGGAAAGTTTCTTTGCATTGTAGTGTATTTTTTCTAGAACTGAACCATTTAGACTAGGGAAACAAATTTTGTCCACATCAGCTGAGATTTTCCATTAATAGTCACTTGGTGCTGTTTTGGACACTCAAATTCCATTAGAATCATTTAGGTGACATTAGAGTCACTCATTATCCATTAGTGTCACTTAGGTGCCATATCTAGATGTGTTATCAATGCATATTTCATTATGGAAATAGATATTTTAATTGTCATAATCCTCAATATCATATCTTACATCATCATCATTGTCATCATCATATATCTATTGATAGTCATTCATGTCCTCAACATTATGATGATGAACAAGGGATCCTACTACCTTACAAGACTTTTGTAAACGAAATTCCCCCTCACATAATTGGATTCATGTTTCTTTATAATTTGTAATTGTTATGATCATCATTTTCATCATCATCATCTCCATTATCATCATCAACAACATTGTATACATCAACATTATCACCATAATAATCATAATTGAAATCATCATATATCATCATGACAATCAATGCAGAATCAATTGTGATCAATATCATCCTATAATTATCAACTCATCAACAATGAAATCAACATTGTGATATTTATGGTGCTCCAAAAAGCAAGACTACGAGCTAATGTTGGTGCTATGCATATCACTAAAGTGAATTCTAAAGTGGACAGAATTAGGGTCTAGTTTAGCACCTAATTTCTTGAAAATATGTAATAAGTGTTAGGAGAAACACAATTGAGTGAAATAATGTCGACTTTTATGAGAAAATGAAAAAAAAACACTAAAAGTGTTAGTAGATGCCAAAAATGGAGCTAAAAGATATGTTAATCATAGGTTTTTTCTGTAGTGGGATTTGGTCCCATTTTTTTATCGAGAAAAGATAAATAAAAATTTCTTTATCATCAGTAGAGGTAAAGTACCAAGGAGCAGTCAACATCACTATTCATTGACATTGGATTCAAAAATTACTAACTTAGCTCGGAATCCAATTCCATCATCTGACTATCATTTATTGTGACAATAAGAGTACACTCAAGTTTTGTAGAGATATAGTACAATGAAAAAAAACCAAACATATAGAGATCCATATTCATTTCATCAAATAGAAGGTACATGATAGTATCATCGATTTGTAGTATTTCCCATCTTCTGTACAAGTTGTTGACAACTTCACCAAGAAATTTACTAAGAAATTTTTTTACTTCTTATGCGAGAGTCTTGGACTGAAGGACATGGTTTCTTACCAACTTCTTTTCTTTATTCTTCTTTGATACATTATTCTTTAAAGGCGGGGGTGGTTCCCATGAGGTTTTCCATCTTTCCTCTATTTTCCCATGTTAATTTTAAAATGTAATGTGAAATGGATACCTAACATGGCCTTGTTTGTTGGAACACATTAATCATTTACAAATTAGTAGTGTTCATGGAGTGTGTTTGAGATATTACACAATAGAGACCTCCACAAAGTGTGGCTTTTACTTTCATAAAGCATACAAATAACAACCTCCATAAAACATTGATTTTACTATTGGTGAGTATCTAAGATCTCTCTAGATCACTACAATGGAAAATTCACTTAGCCATGTAGATTATATCATGAGTAACATAAAAAATTATCCACATAGCTCACTATGGTCCAAACCATAATTATACATCATAGTCCCACCATTATTTCCTCCATTTTGAACTTCACAATTAAATTCCACCAAAATTGGCTCAAAACATCATTATTCCTTCCTTTATAAATACAGGGAAGTTGATCATTTATTGAAACATAACCCCCATTCTCCCAAAAAGGAAAAAAAAACCCTAAAATGAGAATGGGTCAAAAACCATGGATAAATACCATACACTATGAAAACCCATGGGTCAATACCATGGGTAAGAAAATCCTAGATCATCTTATAAATAAACTATGAAGGTTTCCCCACAAACATTCTGTAACTCCTTAATTACATAAACATTTTGTCACAAAAATTTTGATTCCTGAAATTTCTCAATTCCCATACCTTTCACCACACCATCCCACTTTGCACATCGAGATCACTCTGTGTAACCATTGATCCCTTTCCTAGTGACAACCCTTGTTGGAGATAAACAGAGACTAGGATCCTAGGAGTTGTCGGATCACATCCTCAAATGGCTGCAGTGGCCCATATTATTGAAAGTTATGTTGTATTCTTTTTTACTAGTTAGATCATCAAATAAATAATAAAGTAAATATTTGTTGTTTATTGTAGTAGTCAAGATTGAGCTCCTCCCTTGCACCATGAAATATATCCTTATATTCGGTCGATCTAAGGTAGGTTATTTTACACATAGTAGGGGATAAACACCCACTATAATATGGTTTCTTACCAACTTCCTTTCTTTATTATTCTTTGATACATTATTCTTTGAAGGGGGAGGGGGGGCGGGGCGGGTTCCCATGAGTTTTTCCGTCTTTCCTTTATTTTCTTGTGTTAATTCTTAAATGAAAGGTAAAATGGGTACCTAATATGGCCTTAGTTGTTGGATTCCATTCATCATTTACACTCTACTAGTGTTCATGGGGGGTGTTGGAGATATTACACACTAGCGACCTCCACAAACTGTGGTTTTTATTGCCATAAGGCACACAAATAGTGACCTCCATAAAGCATGGATTTTACTATTGGCTAGTGTCTAAGATATCTATAGATTAATACTATATATAATTCACTTATCCATGTAGAGTATATCATGAGTAATTTTACTCGTTCCAATAATATACAGTTTATTCTTTCTCTCAAGCTTGTATCACTTCTATTCCATATCTCACAAGCTTTATGTGATGTTTCTACTTGCTAAATTCACTATGAAAACTACACACTAACGCCTTAAATCCATGATTAATATTGATAATAAAACTGAAATCAAACATTAAAAATATCATATTTTATGTTAAGTAAAGCATATTAAGACACAACACCATTTCATCTTGAGATTGGTAATGGCAAAGATAATGAAGCGAATTTATTTTTTAAGTGTTGATGAGAAATCATTATATTTATTATTACTTTATGAAGAGAAAATTTCATTATATTCTCTGAGAAAATAAACTAAATCATTTTTGCATTAACATGGTAGAGAGGTGGATGCTAAAATATCAAATTTTAAGAGGTTAAGTTATGACTAATTTTTAAGTCCCTAATATTTTAATAGGTTCATAGCCGTCATAGAAGGTGTGTTATGTATTGATATAATATATTATATAGCATAGATATTCCTTATTATTACCTGTCCTAGGGCCTGCGGGGACTCTATGAATGGCCTTGCTGCCATTTCATTAGTCTTGCACCCAAATCGAAACAAATTAAAAAACATTATCCTATGTTTTCAGTTCATCAACATCATTTCTTTGTATAACACTTTTTATGAGCAAATCAATATGGAGAGGCCTTTTTTTCAACCAATTAACAAGTTCACCTTCTTATTTGGCCTCATATCGAGGAAGACCCTCCATTGTTTGTGAAAATCTTAGGATAAATTTGAGTTTTTTTTACAATTTTATAAAACCAAGTAATGCTAGATAATTTCTAGCATTACTTTTATAACATTAAATGTTTGAAAATATTTTTATACCATTAATACTTCTAGCCTATGGTACTTCTTGTACTTTTTTTGGTATAATTTTATACACTGCCTTGTAGCAAAAACATGCATCATGCTAAAACGTACCCAAAACCTACCCATGACAATTGTTCTTTTTTCCATGGCACTTGGCAGTGCCTCTTCATACACAGTGTCTCCATGCATGTACTGTGCATGATGTCTCTCCATGCATGATCTATGTGAGTTTCTCATTAACAGCTAGGAGGGCATTCTTGCTAAAAGCATGCAAGTCTATAAATAAACACTATTCATTACTTCATCCTGATTCCTGATCATAAGATAATGAAAGAAAAGAACGTGTAATAAGCTTAAGGATTGAATAGCTAAATGTTGGGCGGTGCATTTTTTCTTAAGGATTGAATAGATAAATGTTGGGTGGTGCAGTTGTTCATGAAAATAGTGGGTAGGTTTCTGATAATGATGGAGCTTTATGGGGTTCATGAAAATAGTGGGCATGTTTCTAATAATGATGGAGCTTTATGGGGCCGTTCTTCATCAAAATATTTCATAGGTTTTTGATAATGATTAAACTGGCATTTTCTACCTCGGTCAGGCTATATTTCAGGCCAATTTAATCGTTTAGCATTTGGTTGGATCTCTTACACATTCTGCTACTATTCTCATTATTTTGATGTTCTTGGCCAAGATGATGACAATATGGTTAAATTAACATTATCTGATATGTGTGAATGTTAAATTAGAAAATAGCTTCTTGAATTTAGTCGTATGGTACAAGTGAAATCATATAGTAGAAACAAACAACATATTTAAAAGCTGGTAATACAAAATACTTACCAAGGTTTCAGGTTCGATGAATGCAAGCAATGTTAACTATTGGAAACAAGTATTAGCAATTGAAACTAACCATATATCAATTCAAATCAGCAATAAATCCACTTTCAAATTTTTTTTTTTAAATCATTAAAGTCATTGTATAAATTACATCACTCAACTAGAAATTAACGACTAAAATTAAAGAATTCCAAGCATTGTATAAATTACATCAGTCGACTAAAAATTAATGACTAAACTTAAATAATTCCAATCATTAAATCTCCCAGAAATTGTTTTATAAGATTGCATTGAGGATTAAGAGTTAGTAAGTGTTGTAAGGTCAATTAGTGTATACATAGCTAAGTGGATAAATATATAGGTGGTAGATGATGTGCATGGTAAGGCAATCCTCTCCTCCAGCTCGATGTTTGTGACTCAAGTTTTCTGACTTGCAGAATACATAATCCACAAAACAATGTAAAAAGGGAACCATACTATTATTTTTCAAATAATTCAAGTTACCATCAATCTTCAAACTAGTTACCATCAATCTTCAAACTAATAACCATGTCAATTTGTGGTAACTATCCATCAATCTTTGCTTGAGATGAACAAAGGTTGTTGTTTTCACCAGCATTGGAAAATTAAGCCTTAGAATTGGATATCATGCTCATTTGGCATGTGCATTTCATTACCAAAAAAACACAGTAGCTATTAGGCCTTCCATAAATCGAAGCAAATAAAACCAAGAAGTTAGTATTGATAATTTATAGTACGCCACCTCTTCCTTATAGCTAAGGAGTATGAGTTTTTTGCTTAAAATGAACATCACACATATTTCTTAGACGATCCACCCTTATTTCAATAACCAACAAATATGGTTATGGTTCCAAATAGAAATATCTTGCCATATCTTTTCAATCATAGCCATGCTTTAAAATTAAAAGGTTTCCACCTATATTTAAGAGATTTAATGACAATTTCATATATAAATAACATAAACTACTTGGACTCATCTACCTTGGATTGTCCCTTGAGTTCTCTTGAGTACTTGATTTTGACTGTAATAAGATCATAGGCATTGTAACAAGAAGCATTTCCCTACTTCTAAGTTTCCCAACCTAGGGCAGAGATGAAAAAACAAAGCTTTAACTATGGAGACTCCATTCTTTTACCAAATGTCTCATATTGCATTATTTGCAAGTCGAGCTATGGGTACAAATACGTGGAGCAAAGAGAAGTTTTTCTCAGCGTGAGGCAATCAAGTTGGTCTCTCACCAAATTAAGACATAAAAAAAGAATCGCTCATCAAATTAATACATAAAAAAAATAGAATCGGTAGCACTTGGCGAGCCATCCATGATAGTTGGTATGTGCATGGAACATGCAAATGTCATAATACAACAACATGTTTGAAGTACTTAAAGACAAGGGCTCAATTATCTAGAGCTGTATAGGTGCATTGGACTCTTTACTCTATCATACTATTGAACGTGTTCAAAGTCCTTAAAGCCAAGGGCTCGGTTATCTAGAGCTATATAGGTGCATAGGACTCTTTACTTGATCATAATAGCAGATGTTTTCAAAGTCCTTAAAGCCAAGGGCTCAGTTATCTAGAGCCGTATAGGTGTGTAGGAATCTTTACTCGATCATACTAATGATGGCTCTTCCTGTAGAGTACTACTATCCATAACCACGATGCATATGTTATACATTTACATGCTCTTCAATTTGTGGATGTTGGATATGTACTTGCACCTGGTTTCCCACCAATTAATCCCATTTCTTGTCCTCAAGTATTCCTATACTGAATGTTCACCGACTTGCATCTACTCCATGTGGTTTTCTTCAGTTAGGGTTCTCAAAACTTGCAATGGCTTTCTATGATGGGGAAAGACATGTTTTCTTGATGCCTGCAATTTTTCTTGCATTCTCATCCCCACATTTATTTCCTTCCAACTCTATGTGGCCTTTTTTTGATCTTATGCATTATCAGTACCTTCCTTCATATCTTGGATGCAACCAAGTGTCGGCTTGTGAAATACAATGAACACATATAATATGCACTATCAATTACAGAGTAAAAGAACAAACTATTAACCAACACTCCTCTTTTTCATGCGGAGACACCAGGTGCAACCAAATTGTGGAATCATAATTTAGTATATGCTGAAAAATGGCAACATGGGAGCCCTTTGAAGAAATATGCCTTCATTTATAGGTCTGTAAGAAACTATTATTTGGAATTTGTTAAATGAAGTTGATTTTACCAGACTCTATAAATAGGTATGGTTGATTTGAAATGGTAATAATGACCTTTCCACCATAGAGATCACCCATTATTATGTATAGTGAGTGCCTTTAGGCATCCTTATTCATGGGGTCTACACCCCCGTCCTCTAGTATCATTAAACTAGTTTATGAATTGATGCTTTACGCTCTGGGTTTTCCTATTTTTTCCTTTATCATTGTCGAGTAACCGGATAGGATGCACTGGACAGAAAGACTTCCACCCGAATCGATGGCATCCCGCTATCATAGCTAAAGATAGAATCCTTCCTGCCAGTTAAAGGCTCCTATTGAAAGACTTATAGCTAGAGGAAAATGGCTTCTTTTCTTTTGGCTTAACATGCTATTATGTGAATTGGATAATAATAGTTCAATGCAACTGAAATCAAAATGCCTAATTTTCAATTTCTATGCTAGACAAGACCATATAAGTGACCATTGATAATAGTTCGTTGTACCCCTAATCCCAAACTCTTACAACAATAGAAGCCTTTGAAAATTGATTCCACTACAAATAATTCCATGCATCATCAGAATTGGATTAAATACATCTTCATTATGCCACTGGTGGTAACAAACTAACTTCTCTCTGATATACTAAGCTTTAGGAGGCTGTTCGTTACACATGATAGTGCTTTAAAGTAGTCCAACTGTGTAATAAAACTACCGTAACAACAACTTTTGATGAATTAGTCAAAACATAATATACGAATTCTTGTTGACTCTGATAAATCTATTCATCTAGCCAATGACGTGGTTGTGCTTTCGTATACTATTTTTTTAGAATTTTATTGCTATACCTTTATTCAAGGATGTTCAATGATTACAAATTAAAGTGACCATGTTTCTATCACTAATGCAAGGACTATGTTTCATTTCAACTTCATCTTGTGTCAATTATTGTTTACGTGTTGAATTTTATGTAACTTTTATGGGAGCACACATAACTTGGAAGCATACTTATAAGTAATTGAGGCCAAATAACTTACCAAAAAATAGTATATGAGCTCAATGTGAGTTATAGTCTTGAGGTTGTGATCTTCATAATGAATGAGAGTGGATGATGCACTTGTCCATAATAGTTTGGAGAGACAAAATACTTTCCATTGCTTATGAACTTGTACACATTTGCAATATCAAGAAAAAGCGTTATTTTATCATTTTAAGTATAACATAATCTAGTTGGAGTTTAATGATCATACTGACAAACAATCATGCTATACATAGGATTTGGATTTGAAATTGGGTGGACAATAGATTTAAGAGAGAAACAAATGATAGAAAAACCCACTCAAGATTCTCTTGCTATATGAATGATTGTCAATAATTTAATGGAACCATAATAGAGAAATCAATATAGAAAGGGAGGTTTCATTTGCAACCATGCATTTTGAAGTAAACTTTCTCATTGAGTTGTATCAGTAGATTTTTTGTGGTTATCTACAATACATGTAAGCTTCCTAATGCTAATCATGTCTCATGGTGTTGCCGGAAATTCTCAATCTATGCAGAGAAATATTATTTCCCTTTTCTACATGGGGAAAATATAGAACAAAATCCACAATGACACATTGTCTCCCTAGATTATTAAACCACTTGAATGCCAAGATTTCTTACCTCAACAATGAAGGTGATATTTTCCTTGTAATTCTCTTGTGATTAGTTGTACCTATAAAAGAATGTAAGGAACAAGATACAATAGTGAAATAAACAAGATAATTCAACGATCTATACTAATGATCAAGGAGAAAAGTAATTAACCATTGATATTAACACAAATCATTCATGGGAAAGGGGAAAATGCTTGTATTAACAATATAAGAGAATAAAACTACAACCAAATCCTTGATGTTGAAACTTTTCTCTTGCAATGTCTTTGACTCACTTGTACATACACTATACAAACAATACCAATCTCACTCACAATCCACACTCTTTGCCTCCTATACCAGCAAATTATTTCATCAACATAAAGGTGCTCTCTTGGTCCTCTTACCTTTTACATCCATGAGGGTAACCTTATATATATAGGCCAAAGAGGGCTCAAAGGGGTTGAGATATTTTGGGAGGAAGGTGAGGGATGATCCCTATAGGATAGGTGTACGAATGCGAACTATTCCAAGTAGTTGGGATAAGCCTCCGCGTGGAAGTTCATCTAGAAGGTTCTCAAAGTCTTCTCATTTTTATTTTTTGACAGTGTTGACACTCCTTGTACATGAACACGTTGCGCCGATGCTCTTTATCATCAAGAAATAGGTGTCACCTATGCACATTGTCAGTAGAAAAGAGATGTCAGGCCAGTTTGAAGCCCTATGTTAGAAGGGAGGGTGCCTCAAACAAGGTAATTTTTAGGGGAGAAATTTCGCCAATTGGATTTTTTTTGGTTTTGTTCAAAAACTAAATTCTCTATTTGGTCATTTTTAGTGTCTAATATCGCCTATATTTACATAGACTATGCTTTTTTATCATAATATTTGCAAAAATTTACACATTTCAGTGTTAATTTTATGTTTTGTATTTAATATTCTCCTACCTATCTATAAACATGTTTTTTTCAATCATAAACAATATCCCAGAATACTATACTTAAATGATAATATTAGAATCCTTAAAAAATACCCTGGCATCAAACCTCCTAGAGTTGAGCAAAAAGGATCCTCAAAAGATGGTTTGGCCAAATATATTCAGGGGATTCATCATAGAGACCAATTTTTGGCATAATAGAATTCCCCTAAAAGAATGAAGCTAGAGGGTTGTGATAGATGACATACTTTTCTAGATATGACATGGAATCAAAGGAAAAAGAGTGGTGAGTGAGGACTTCACATAAGAACGGTTACAAAATATCTGACTCAAATAATGAATGTTGACCAATATAATGCAGATCCATGTATAATGACCAATTCATGGTTACCAATAATACACTATAGATCCATGATCAACACGACTCAAATTAGGACATAAGTACAAAATATAGATCTATGTCATCCTAATTCAAACCTAAGAATAGCCACCAAGCATACAATGTGGTTCCATGCAATGAATCAATAAATAATCCATTGCAACCTGAGGATCGGTACACATTCCATTGAATATCTAACCACTTAGGGTATTCATTCCAATCCCAAATATTACGATTCTATCCATGTGAATAGATGTCTTGATGTTGAACATGGTAGAAACCACTTGATTACTGGTAGATGGTAGATGTCCTGAACATGGTAGAAACCACTTGATTACTGGTCATTGATGTATATCGTTAACAAGTGCAAGCGAAGTCACCATTAATGTCAATGATTATGAAGGTATGCTACTACATTCCTTTGAATGTGAATAGATGAAATGATGTCGAAAAATCGATGAAATCTTCCAATCAGATGCCAATGATGAAATCCTATTGTCGAAAGTGACAAAACTTGCCACTAAGGCATGTAGGATTCAAGTTACTTGTCTGGTTCCTAAGACTAATTCCCAGATGATGTGCTGGTATTAATGGGAATAGACTTGTCGAGGTAGGGCTAGGATGTTTTCCCCCGTCATTGACACAAAACTTGGAACAAAAGTGATTTTGAAGTGATCGTGATAATGGAACAACCATAGAATTGACTCATAAATGGACAACTCGAAGGAAGGTCAAATAACTACAGAGGTAGATTGTGATAAATACCCCCTTAAACATTGAACGACACGATACTTGACTTAGAAACATTAACTCAATCAAAGCAGAGACTAGAAATAATGCAAATACAAGATGATGCATTCGTTGATCTGACTCAAAGGAGTTAAATGACTCGCAAAAGTGGATCGTCTCAATAATAAGCTGAATACTAAACTATTTGTATTAAATGTATATAGGTGCCATGTTCAAAGTTGGACTATAAAATGCCATAATACAAATCAAAGATAATCCCCATTCCCTTAATTTCCCAATCATGATGGCTGAGTACCTCTTTTATTTTTAATTATCTTGAAAAGGGTAACAAATGCTCGATATAGCTCAAGAATTGATGAGCACATCCTCATATGTTGTATGAACCTAAGAAAGGATGGTTTCATTCCCATAAAATGGTACTTGAAGACTTAATTTTACGAGTCCAAAGAAGGTAAACTTAGTCGTCGTTTCATATTTAAAGAGTGAAATTACAAAGAAGACTCCAAAGTGGATTTTTTTGTAAATTTAGTCCCCATGTTCCGAAAAAGTATAAACCAAAACCTAGTTGAACTCTTCTAGTTGTAATGATCTAGAGTATACCTTTTTTCTAAGTGATTCTAAATGGTCCTAAAAAGGGGTAAATTATCACTAGATAGAAAACCTTTCAAATACTTTTACAAGCGTGAACGAATCAAGTTTCCTTGGCGATCTTTTTGTGTTTAAGGAGCCCAAAAGACCTTAAATATGACTCCACAGGGGGTTTCCTTTTTCTTCATCCATTTTAATGTCTAAAAAAGTGGTAAAAGCACACTCGACACCTTTTCACTAAATTTTTAATGAGCATGACGAGGGTATAAAAGGAGCTCAATTTTTTTTTCAACTTGAACTAGAGCATGAAAAAAATTAGAAAGGAAGCTCAATTACAGCCAAAAACACCCAATAAGGCCCTGAAATCTTCAAAAAAAACATTAGGACACTTTCATAAGGGAAACTATAAGAAAAACATAAAAAAACCCCACAATATTTAAATATTTCACCAATTATTTTTAATAAAAAAACAATATAAAAATAGTGAAATAGTAAAAAATTACTTACCTTTGTGTTTTTTACCATAGGAATTGGATGAAAATTGTGTTTGAGAGAGGAATTTGTGACAAATTTTTCGGGAGCTACAGGAATCCAATCAATGAACCTTCAGAGGTAGGTAAGAGCTATCACCCCCCATTCCCTTTCATGGTTGATATTTCACTTTTTATCATGTTTTTTGCAGTTTAGGAATTTTTTTCAAGGAGAAGGGTTTTCCTTGAGCGACGTTCTTCTCCCTTCTGGTAGGTGCGTCGAGGCACTCCTTGAAAGGGGAAATAGCACCAGGGGTTCTATATCCTCATGAGTGGCTACTTATATGTGTTTATGTGGTGTTTTTACATCTAATCAAATCTTTAAATGAAAACTATACATGAGTCAATTACCAATCCAAAAAAAAATTTGCTAATGAATCGGCCACTACATTCAAATGTCTTGGGATGAGATGGTAGGAAACACACTCAAAATACCTCTCTAAAATCCTAACCCTCAAAAAATACAAAGAACTAAGGAGTTACATATAGTATAGACCCAATTTAGTTGATGTAAAACTAACTCTAAATCTAAATAAACCGTAATCTAACTCACATCACCTGTTAAAGAGTCAGTTAACAACCCAATCACTACATGGTACTCTGCAATATTGTTCGTAGCGGGACCTAAACAAGTTCCTCCCAAGCTTACCAAATCATCAATAGTGGAATACACTACCCAATCCGCTAATGTGAGATTCAAGGTATAATGACTAGCTCCATCCGCAAATCCAATGTAAGTGGACATCTGTTCATTTAAGCACAACACTATATGAGTAGGATTACTTAAGACATATCCTACACTCACAACAAAATCACAATCCAAGCTACACATAGCACACTCTATAAAAAAATATTTACAAGGTATCTATGCTAGATGACCTAGGCATAGTACGTATTGAGCAAAATCCCATTTCAGGGCTCACCTAAAGCTACTCCATCATAGATTATCAGCACGTAAGCTCTGTTATTTAAGACACAAGTCAAAATGTAAATCTCCTGCAACTTACAACTTTCCAAGTCCTAATTTATCATGTTTATGGTCATATGTTAGGACTAGGTCACCTTCATTGAAAAGGAAAGGTTGAATGGATTGCTCATACTGAGATTTAATTCATCATTTTTTACCTCATTTACTAAAGTGGCATCTCAATGAGTCTTGTCAAGATTATTCAAGACAAAAATCATTCTTCCTCTAAAGTGGTGTTGGTTAGTAGTTCTACGACAAGTTTCATAGAAGGAATCTCACATTCTATTGGCAGAGTAGCCTCTGGCCAATACACCAACTAAAATGGTATGAAGCTGGTATATGTCTTAACCCTAGTCCCATAAGCCCATAACACGAACAAAAATTGCAAATGCAATTGGATTTAGCTTGTCCTACCATATTTTGAAGCATAATTTTTAACACTTTGTTGATGGTTTCAACCTATCCATTATCCTGTAGGTAGTAGGGTTTATAGTTATCATGATGAAAATATAATTTGGCAGTTAGTTTCAACATCATATGGTTTTGAAAATGTGAACCATGATTGATCATGATGGGTTTCAGGACTTTGAACGCAGTGATTATGTGATTGAAAAGAAATAGGGTGACAATTTTTCCATCTTTTGCATATGTAGACATAGCCTCAACCCATTTTGTAAAGTAGTCCACAGCTACAATGATGTAATCATGCCCCCCATCTGAGGTAGGATTACAATGCATGAAATTAATGCCTCATTTCATGAAAGGGCCAACAAAAATTATAGGATGTAAAGGATCTGGGTGGGTGTGGTTTTTGGATTGAAAAAGATGGAAGGGTGGACATTCTTTCAGGGCCTCCATCAAATCTTTGAAGATTGAGGGAAAAAATTACCCAATGCGTAAAATTTTCATGGGAGTATCCATCCGAGAAAGATGACCACTACAGGCTCCTGAGTGACACTCATTTAAAACCATTCCATCCTCTTCATGGGTTAAGTAATGCCACAAAGTTGCATAATTTCCACGACGATAAAATTTATCATTGACGATAGGATAGTACTTTGTGTGATGTTAAATATGAAGATGTTCATATTGAGTTACATTCAGATGAGAGCATTGAGTCTAGAGATATAAAATAAAATATCCATATCACGTTCAAGCACACTAATGAGGAACATGGATTCATCAGGTAATGAATCCAAGGGTTGTGTATCCTTAGTAATACAGGGAAGGTCACACATAAGCTTAGTGAATACAAGGGACTTATTTTAACTAGATTTTGCAAATTCGAACTCAAATTCTTAGAAAATGACAATCCAGTGAAAGTATTTTCCCCCAAGCACCTGAATTGTCAAGATGTAATACATGGGGTTAGAATCTGCATACAAAGTAGTTGTGTGGAGTAAGATGTACTGACAAAATTTCTGAACCACGATGACCATGTCTAGAGCCAACTTCTCAACATGCGAATAATAAGTCTTAGACTCAAGGAGACTCTTACTTAGGTAATAAATGATATTTTCTTGGTCGTGTTCATATGTTTGAACTAGTACCATGTCGATGGTAGTTAGCAATGCAGCCACATATAAGGAGTAATCCCTAGTATAATCGCATGGTTGTAACACAAGTGCATGCATGATATCTTGTTTGAGAGTGTCAAATGCACCTTGTGGAAGGTCATCCCAAACAAAGGGTGTCTCCTTTTTTAACAATTGCATGAAATGGATTTGATTTTCGACGAGTCTATACAGATGTCATTTTTGGAAATGATGACTCTAAGCAGTCTACCAGTCTCAACACATAAAACAAATTTGTGTGGATTCAACCAAATGTTGTAATGGTGGCATCTGAGAAAAATGGATCTCATATGGTCAACATGATGCTCTCAATGCTGTGAATGGGTAGAAAATTCATCGAGGTAAGGTTCCACTATATGCTTCATGACATGGAAATCATAAGAGATGGCGTGTTGAAAGCTAGCGCCAACATTTTTCAGGACAAATGGAAATTTTCTGTAGGAAAAGGTCCCCCACGGGAAAATGAAAGTTGGTTTATGTTGATAAAAAGGGAGTATCTCTATTTGATTATAGTCGAAAAATCCATCCATAAATGGAAACATGACACTCCCAGCACAGTTATCGATGATTTGATCGATATAGGGAGTCGAGAAATTTCCTTTGGGACAAGTCTTATTAAGACCTTGAAAATTGATACAAAACATTGTTCCCTTTTTTTTATCATGGGAAAAATATTAGAAACCCATTTTGTTAATGATACAAGGTGAATGAACCCATCCTAAGATGTTTTTCAAATTCGTCCTTATTGATCGTTGCTTTTTGTGGATGCACTTGACATATATTTTGACATACCGAATTGGCATTATGGTATGTCTTGAAGAGATGAACGATGATTGAAGGATCTATCCTTGACATTTCTTCATACACCCAAGAAAAAATGTCTCTAAATTCCCTAAAAAGGGCGATATAAGACTCAAGTTTCGAAGGAGAACAATTTTGAACCAAGTAAATGTTCTCTACAACTTCGTGTTTTATAGATATGTTGACCGAAACAATCTTGGTAATATTACTTAGGTTACCCTCAGACTGAACATTGTGAATTAGTACTGGTGATTGAGGTGTAGTTACAATATGAGATGAAACCAATATTTCAAAATTATTTTCTACCATTTGGTAACTAGGAAGGAAAGAGGATCGATGATGATAGTATTTCCAAGGAATCTCATCTAAATACATGACTTCGATGATGGATTCATCTAACGGAAGATGTTGCAAAATATACCCTAGAGATGGGGGGGAATCCAACCAATATGGTAGGTGGTATGGGTTGGATGCAACCAAATAAGATGATCATTAATGGTGGGCTCACTGGTGGATTGGATATCCTGGTAAGTCTATTCAAAATTATTGAAAGGTGTCAAATCCACAACTAATTTCCCGTTAGTTGATGTGTCATGACTCCTCAGGGAGATAATTTTCATAGACCCGACCTGCTAAGGGGGCAGTATTTTCAATGGAAAGACTCCCATAAGTGAGGAATCCTTAAGAAGACCTACTCCTATGTTCTGATACTATGGAGTTGAATAGCCTAGGAGTGGAACATTGTTCACAGAATTAGAACTCATTTTTGGAGAACAAAACTCTAGTTGATCAATAGTAACAATATTCCCTAGGAATGGGAATTGTACCACTCGAAACATTGATAGAGCTATTACTTGCATTGCATAGAACCAATTTCAACCTAGGAGGATATTGTAGTTTAAAGGAGAATTGATAACCTCAACATGGATGGACACTGATTTCCCCCCTAGTTCAACCAAGAGAGAGGATAGTAATCCATAAGGTTGAAACCCATGAACATCAAAGGCGTTCAAAGTCATGGGTGACTGGTTAATTTCGAGGGAGCCTACATCTCTCGAACAAGATAGAGACATGAAGGAATTCGAGGAGCCTTCATCCAATATGGTACAATGGACTTTATTCCAATTGAATTTTGTATATAGTTGGAAAGAAAATTGATGGGAGATCCTTGACTTAAAATCATCCAGTTTAAAGGTGATAACATTATTATTCTAAATATCCATAGCTCCAATAACTAACAACAGGTTCTTCCTCCGCGCGTGAAATTTTTTGGAGTACTTCGAGGGTGGACATAGCACACTGTTCCTGATTCAAATATTCTACTACAATGTAGTATTGAGCGATCCACGCACTAACGTTAAATACTGATTTTTGAATTGTACTCTTGAGTGGTCGGAAGAATGTGTCAAGAACAGGTTTTTCAATGTAAATATTGTTGGTAAGAGGAGGGATGGAAGCAATATATTTATTAATTGAAGTGTTATCATATTTATTTTCTGAAGGAGTTTCATAGTTTTGGGATCTTGTGGTAAGACTAATTAATTCATTAGACATCATTTGGACCTCATCTATAGAAGATGAAGAACATCCATGCAAGGATTGATGATTGATGAATTGATGTTGGGTAGGGAAAGGATCAGTCAAGACTGGAGGGGTGGAAGTTTTTTTTAGAAATTTTCCAACCTCTTCACATCGGGAACATTCTTTGGTAAAGTGGTAACCTCCACATATAAGGCATGGGAATTTTTCCTTTCTTCTTCATTCCCTAAGAGTCCGACAGTTGAATCGCATTTACCTCGATAGAGGCATGTTGTAGCTGCAACTATTTTCCTAGTGAAGATGATTTGTATGACAGAAAGAAGAAATACAAACCATATGAGGAAATTTCAGGGGAGTTTAAAAAGATAAAGCCCCCAACTTTTAATGGAGAGACTGAGAAGGGGGAGGAAGCAGAGTCCTGGTTGTCCGAGATGAAGAAGTACTTTCATATATATAATTACTCTAACCAGTTAAAGGCAAGGATGGATATATATAATCTCTCAGGAAAAGATGACATATGGTGGCAAGATTTGAAGAGAGTCAAGGGTATAAGAGAGAAGGAAGTTAATTGGAGTACCTTTAAAAGGTATTTCAAAAAGAAATTTCTGTCTAAACAGTATTATGAGGAAAGAGCTAAAGAGTTTTATGAATTGAAGTTAGGTTCAATGACAATGAAGGATTTGAACAACAAATTCTTAAGTTTACTTAGGTATGTACCCTACCTAGTAGACGAGAAACCTAAAGTACATCGATTTCTTAGCTGTCTACCGTATCGTATTAAAGATAGAATTGAATATGATAACCCGAAGACTTTGGAGGAAGCTATGAGGAAGGATAACTTTTGCTTTGAGAAAAACCAGAAGAAAGAAGGCTCAGCCAATTGGAAGGCTAAGAAAAATAACAATCAGCCTGAATTTAAGAAGAAGGAATTTGTACCTCATAGAAATTTCAAGAATAATAACACCAAAAATTATTCTAACAACAAGAATTTCCAAGGAAATAGGAATGGTACTTCCAACAATTTGAATAATTTTATGGGCAAGGAAGCTGCAAATAACCATGGAAATTTTACCAAGAGTTTTGAGTGTAAAGAGCCTGTTAAGTGCTGGGAATGTAATGGCCTGCACTATGCCTCGGTCTGTCCAAACTGAAAAAAGACTGCTGGCAATATTCATACTGTACAGGAGGAGATGACTGTTGGGGAACTAGCAAGGAGCATGCCCAGAATTAACGCGGCTTTGGAGAACCGACAAGCTGACTATCAGACTTCCATGGTGGAAGTAGAAGGTATGATTAAATAGACCCCTATAACCATTTTAATTGATCCAGGAGCTAGTCTCAGTTATATTGCACCTCAGATAATGGAAAAATGTAAGTTGTCTGTCGATAAGTTTGAGAATTCTTGGTTAGTTCAATTAGCCACTAGGGCAAAAAGAAAAGTAACTTGTTTTGTGAAAGAATGTGCTTTACTTATGGGTGAATTTGAAACTATAGTTAAGCTTAATGTTTTTCCACTTGGCTCATATGATTTGTTGATTGGTATGGACTGGTTAGAACAACATAAGGTAATTTTAAATTGTTATGATAAAACTTTCACGTGTTTAAATAGTGATGAACAACTAGTAAAGGTTAAGGGTATTCCTAGAAAAACTATAATAAGGCAGATTTCTACTTTACAACTTAAGAGAGCTGTTAGAAAAGGATGTAACGCCTATGCAGTAACTATTACAGATGAGGAAGGTAAAACTAAAACAAATAAGTTAAAAATAGAAAATATTTCTGTTTTAAAAGAATATACTGACGTATTCCCAGAATAAATTCCAGGATTACCTCCAAAGAGGGAATTGGATTTCACCATTGAACTGGTACCAGGTGCGGTACCTAGTTCAAAGGCTCCTTATCGAATGAAAATATTGGAACTTAATAAGTTAAAATCACAATTAAAAGAGTTAATTGATAAAAAGTGCATTCAACCTAGTGTGTCTCCCTGGGGAGCACCAGTCATCTTTGTTAAAAAGAAACACGGAACTATGCGATTATGCATAGACTACCGTTAACTAAACAAGATGACTATTAAAAATAGATATATGTTGCCTCGTATAGATGATATGTTTGATCAACTACGTGGAGCCACGGTGTTTTCGAAGATAGATTTGAGGTCAGGATACCATCAAGTAAGAATTAAAGATGAAGATATCTTCAAGACAGCCTTTAGAACAAGATATGGACACTACAAGTTTGTCGTAATGCCATTTGGGCTTACTAATGCCCCAGCTGTCTTTATGTGCTTAATGAACAATATAATGCATAAGTATTTAGATAATTTTTTGTTCATGTTTATCGACAACATCCTAATTTACTCAAAAAAAGAAGAAGAACATAAAGAACACCTAAAAACGGTTTTACAAGAATTGCAAGAACATCAACTCCTCACGAAGTTTAGTAAGTGTGACTTCTTTAAGGATAAAATTCAGTATCTAGGTCATGTAGTGACCAAGGAAGGGATTTCTGTAGATCCTGAAAAGATACGGGCAATCGAAGATTTGTCGGTTCCTAAAGATGTAACAGATGTTAGGTCGTTCATGGGAATTACCGATTATTACCGGAGGTTCATTAAAGGCTTTTCAAGGATAGAAAATCCGATAACTTCCTTACAAAAGAAAGGAAAGAAATTTGATTGGAACCTGAAATGTGAAGAAAGTTTTAAGAAGTTAAAAACTTTATTAACTAGTGCACCTATTCTAAGAATAGCAGATCCTAATAAAGAATTCGTAGTGTGTATTGATGCCTGTAATGATGGCTTAGGCGGTGTTCTAACTCAAGATGGGCATGTCATTGCCTATGAGTCTAGAAAGTTAAAAATTCATGAAAAGAATTACGCAACTTATGATCTAGAACTAGCAGCTGTAATACACGCCTTAAAAATGTGGCGACATCATTTAATTGGCAGAAAATTTATTTTAATGACCGATAATAAATGACTGAAATATCTTCTAGATCAGCCTAATTTAAACGCTAGACAAGCTATGTGGTTAGCTTTCTTAAGCAAGTATGACTTTGAAATTCGGCATATAAAGGGTAAGGAAAATAAGGTGGCTGATGCATTAAGTAGAAACGTAAAGCTGAACTTTACAACAACAATCAACACTTACGTTTCAGATTTAAATGAACAGCTTAAAGAATGGATAAAACAAGATGAAAGTTATCAGAAATTGTAAATTACAGCTAAGGAAGAACCTACAGAAATCTTAATAAAAGGTTATAGTTTAAATGAAAATGAATTTTTATTATTTAAAGATAAACTATATGTACCTAATGTGCCTAAGGTTAAGTTGTTAATTCTGGATGAAGTCCATAAAACACATATTCAGATCACCTAGGTTATCAAAAGACTATAACCATGCTAAGAAAAGAATATTTTTGGCCAAATATGAAAACTGAAGTAGCTGAATACATTGCAAGGTGTTTAGAATGTCAACAGGTGAAAAATGAACACCAACACCCAGCTGGTTTGCTACAACCTTTACCTATTCCTAGCTGGAAATGGGAAGTGATTAGCTTATATTTTATTACTGGACTGCCCAGAAATCAGAATCAAAATGACTCTATTATGGTAGTGGTTGATAAGTTAAGCAAGGCAGCACATTTTATTCTTGTAAAAACTACTTACAAGGCTGCCAATATAGTTGATATCTTCCTAAAGCATATTTTTGGATTACATGGAGTACCGAAAGTTATAATCTCAGACAGAGATCCTAAGTTTACAGGAAACTTTTGGAAGTCCTTGTTTAAAGGATTAAATACAACATTGAATTTCAGTACTTCCTTCCATCCTCAAACAGATGGACAAACTGAAAGAGTAAATCAGGTACTAGAGGATTTATTGAGGATGTATGTGAAAGATCAGCTAGGTAAGTGGGAAGACTATTTACATCTAGCAGAGTTTGCATATAATAATGACTATCAGTCATTAGCTAAATTTATTCCATTTGAAATTTTATATGGATGAAAATGCAACACTCCTATCTCTTGGAATAATCTAGTAGATAGATTAGTGTTAGGTCCAGAATTGTTGAAAGAAATGGAGAAAATTGTGAAGCAAGTGCAGAGAAATCTGAAGGTGGCACAGGATTGGCAGAAAAGTCAAGCATACTTAAAAACTCCCAAGGAGTTTCAGGTAGGTGAACATGTTTTCATCAAGGTAAGGCCCAAGAAAATCTCTCTAAGACTAGGGAGTTGTGCAAAGTTGGCACCACGTTATTATGGTCCATTTGAAATTTTGTCTAGGATTGGTCAAGTTGCTTATCAACTAGCATTACCACCTAACTTGAAAGTACATAATGTTTTTCATATCTCTATTTTAAAGAAATATGTTCATGATGCTACTCATGTGGTTGATTGGAATGTTGTACAGGTGGAAGCAGAAGGAGAATTCCTGGTCGAACCGGACTGTATCCTCGGGAGGAGGGAAATTACACTTCAGAACCGCACCATTGGATAGGTGAAGGTGCAATGGAAGCACCATAGTCCTGAAGAGGCCACCTGCGAACTGGAAAGTAAGATGCAAGAAGCATACCCAAATCTATTCCAGGGAACTTCGGAGGATAAAGAATAAGTAACATCGAGGATGATGTTACATTTTAAGGGGGTGTGTATGTCACATACCCCAATTTTGTAAAATAATGTTATTTGTTTTAAATTGATTTCTAATACATTATGTTAAATTTAATGCTAAGTTGAAACTGATGACTCAGCAGAGTCAAAATATGTGGATTGTAATTCTGAATATTTTATTTTAATAAATAAAAAATGGAGACAACAGCTTGGGAGAGCTGTTAATAAGAGTGTTACTGGTCAAACTGGTGGAAGGAACTAGGTGGAGAGAAAAAGGACAAGTGCCAGCATCCTCAAACACTTCCTATGTTGTAGGTGGCAACTTCCCTACATTTGGGGTCATGATCCCCCAAGAAAGTGGAATCAGAGCAGGTGGCTCAATTAATGACAACTAACCCAAAAAGACCTAGGCAATCTTTTAAAAGTGCCCAATGTAGAGTGCTGAGGCTACTCAGATATTTTCCAAGAGAATGATCATTCAGGAGGAATGCACTTCAAGGAATTCATTGGAAAAAAGGGAAAACTGTAAAGAAGGTGTTTGAGGGATGAACTATAGTAACTTGATCTGATACAACTTTCTATTTGATAGATTTGACTGATAAGTTCAGGACTGGTATTGAGTCTCAGGACTAGTACTTGATTATTTGCTGCACCTAGTTCTAGCCAGGGAGACCAGAGCAGGCTCGGGGGTCCCGAGGAGTCGTTGTTTGAGCGCTCTCCAGGAGTTGGTACGGAGGAACGACCTCCCATTGCTGTTGTCGACCAAGCTTTAAGAATAGGTTCTGCTATTTATTAATTTGTGTGTTATTATCTGTGTGTGATTGAATGATGCATTTGCAGTTTATAGTGTAAAAAATTAGAGGATAGAATATCTTAGCTTGTTTAGTAACAAATTTATTCTTAATGAGAAACAAATCCTACCTGTGTTTTTCCCCATCTGGAGTAACCCAGATCGTACTCTAGCATAGGCGGTGTATTTAAATGAAGATAGTATGATGCAAAATTAAAATAAGATGTTAGCTTGATTATGAGAATGTTTTCTTTTATTTGTTATCAGAAGAAATAGTATTCTGTACATGGAGTAGGGTTAGACCTAGACTGTGAATGCCAGATTATTAGTAAAGGGGAAAGAAACTATATCATTATATTAATAGTAGTATGCTTGATAGATCAACGGTTCTTTATATAGCATTCATTTCAGTAATTTTTATATCTATTTTTGAAACCAAAGGAAAAGAAATAATAGTTGAAATGTGTAGTGTTAGGTTAAATAAAAATGCTTTTTAAATCTACAGTATATTTCTTCTCCTGTTTAGGATAAATAACTATTATATTTATAGCAACTAAACTGTGAGTAAGGATAGATAAACTTAGATTTATTTCTAAAGACTAAACTAATTGGTTTAAGATTTTAATTATGGTTGTAATGTAAATAATTCTTTCATTTTTTATCTAACTGAACTTGAACAAGTTATACAGCTACTAACTTGTCTCTTTTATAATTTAAAACAAACACTACAATACATTTCATAGGAAAGAATAGAGATAGTTTGTTATTTCTTTTAATTTATAAATACTATTATTGTAATATAAATAAGGTAACATAAGAATACAACGATCAAATACTATCTCTTATACACCTATAAATAAGCTAAGTACAAAGAAAATGTACATAATCATAGGAACAATAATTGTATGTAAATAAAATAACATTCTTATTCTTTTATAATAAATACTAAGTAAATATAGTTTCTGTACTTAGAGATGTAACTATCAGTTACATAAGTACAACTCGAAGAATATGAAATTACTTATATTCTGAAGGTTAATAAAACAATATTTAAAACTTCATTAGAATGGAGTAAATTAAAGTCAAGATAATCAAAAACAAAATTTAGTTATACTAAATAATTTCTAGGGTAAAAATTAAATATAATAATTTGCAGGAATCAAATTAACAGAACATAGACATGCTCGATTCACCGAGCTTAAATAACCATTTACATGATATAAGTAATAACCAAATAAATTACAGTAGTACATTGTAATTAAAAGATAATTTAAAGAAACAATAAATACTTTTTCATATCGCCAAGTTAGGGTAAAACCCTAATATCTCAAAATTTACAACAAAGGTGTAAAACCAAAGAGTTTAAGCTCTTCCAATGCCTCTCGGCTTCAAACAAAAGTAACAGAGTAAGGATTTACCAGCCTTCTTTCATTTTTACATATATACACAAGTAAACAGAACAAAAATCAAAATTTACAGTCATGGCCTAAGCCGGAAGCCCCGCATAAAGCAAGGGATTTTTCTTTAACAGAAACAACGAGCAAAATAAACCCAAGTAAACCAAAACCACAAGGGTTTTGCAGGCCACAGCGACCAACCCTCAAATTTCCCATAAGGGACTGAACAAGGACGAACTTCCATGGGTTATCTAAGGCTTACCCGTGAGCAAGCACTTGTCCCAGCCTTGCACCAACCACACAGAGGGACAAGTCGACACCTGCGTAGCAACGAAGAACGATAATGTTAATACCTTGTATCAAAAATAAAAAATTGTGTAATAAAACAAATCTGAAAATATAATGAAAGGGTTAATAGCATTTCTTACCTCAAATCTTAATTGAAACGTAACCACCCACAAACAGCAGTGCAGCTACCAACGCGAGGAGAAGCCAAACCTTCATCTGCCATAGGGAAGTCGGAGATTACTAACATAGTATCTACCAATGGCGATCGAGAGTTGAAGCAACTGGCCAAGTAAGTGTAAATGCTTGGGCCGCAACCGTTCTTCAAACAAAAATATAATATGCTACAAAACCCTATGCCCCAGCAACTCTGGAAAAGAAAGACCTCGACTCTCACTACCAGGCCAAAGAGGAAGGAGTCTTTTTACATTTGAAAGATTCTTGATTAAGCTAGCCGTGATGGTGAAACCCCGAAGAAAGAACCGCTAACCTATGCCCAAGCAACAAACAATTTTGTGATAGCACTTCTCTATTGAGAATTCGGGGCGAGCTCACGAGGTATAGAAGCAAGTAGAAGGACTACCAGCAATGAGTTGCAAGCAACAGTGCAGACAAGAACATAGTAGTAGAGTGACCGGAGGCCCGAAGGCGATGGAGGGAATGTCAAAGTTAGGGTTCATTGATGCCCTTTTAACCTCACAACACATGGCTACGACGAGTCCACGTAGACAAACAAATTATTTGCATGCAGTGGGTAAATCCCTATAGTCTCTGTGTGCAATCAACAAGCGAATTATCATTCCAATCACTTGGAGATTCAAAGTTTCGATAAGGTTCGATACTCCAAAGTCAACCTAGCTTGCACGCTGAAATATAAACAACAGGAGAATAGTAATATTGTTAAGTATTAAAACTCATCAAAGGCGTGGGGAATAATACGACCCATTTTTATACAATTGGTATACACTTAATAAAAGATTATAAAAACTTAGATCAAGGTTAAACCATATATTCATTATGGCGTGGTCCATTTCATGACCCTTTTATTTATACTTTGCAAAATAATCTTTCAACAAACTATTGTAAGTATGGCAAGGGTTAAGCCACCTATCATTTAACCAAAAGATTCATCAACATAAAAGTTATGCCTTTAATCTCATCAAGGGTGGGGTCAATATTGCTACCCATTATTATACTAACATGATATTCATTCTTTCCATGGTTATAACCCATTAAGGATATACCTTTTAATAGCTATAAAAGGAAATTCATAAAACCTATTCATGATAAGATACCCATCTTGTGAGAATAGCTCTAGTTATGCATTTAAGTATTTGTTGTATAAACCATTAAGTTTTTAAACAAAATATTAAGCATTATAGTATTTCTCAGGTTTGACATCAGATAACCTTTTAGGATTTAATAACCATAACTGGACAATATCTTCCAAATAAGTTATGTGTAAAAGAACTCAGTGCATCAACACTAACTTAACTCTTTATGAGAACATCATGTAATAATGTTATAATTCCTTTAAACTTCAAAGCTTAGAAGTTGGAATATTGGTACAAAAACTCATTTATCAATGTGCATTACTTATCACAAAGAGTAACCAAATCTATCATGACGTAAATAGTATAGTTTCACAATTAAAGATAGACCTTTAACGTAATAACCCTGCCATCCTTAATCTGCTTGCAAAGAAAGATTTAAGGCGTTTACACACATGACGACTATGGTAAACATCGAAGATTTTAGTACGCAATAAGAACTATAAATTACAACTACTAGAGAGAAAGCAACTGTCACCAATACTGATAGGACTGAATCTCGTTTCCATGGTGTTTTTAAAAGAATAACGATTTAATGGATTTACCTCATAAAGCATTTGAAATTGAATAGCATTTATATTCTTTTACTGAGCTATTATTTTGCGACGAACATATATCTGTATGCATAATGATTATTGACAAGTAGCACCGGATATTTCTTACCTGTAAATCTGTAAGAGCAAGTAAACTTTCTGTGTTAGCTCAAAAGCTAAGTAAGCCCAGAATACCAAGACAGTTCTACCTTGTGGTTGCAAAGAAAAACAAGACATTAAACTGAAAAAGAATTATTCTATAAAATAAACATAATCAAGTAGATAATTCAGATTATGAACTCATTAACATATAACTAATTAAAACAATTAGTTGACTACATTAATGAAGATTATCTATATTTTCAAAATTTTAAATTTTTCAGAAATTTTGGGACTTTGACAGAAGTTACATTATTTCAACACTCCCCCTTAACAAGAAGGGTATTCTACCGAAAACAACAACAACTAGTGTGGCTCTACACAACATCATTGGAAGGAGGGAGGAGGCATCATCAACATAATCTTTTGGAACATCATATGGTACATCTATAGATCAACGAATGTTTTGAAAAATATCATTAGATACATAATGGAGATGGAGAATCATCATCTACAACATGGAATTGGGGCATCATCATCTATAGCATGGACCTAGAGCATCAACATCATCTACATCAGCATAGAACTGTTGGAACATCATCATCATCATCTTCAGTACATAGCTGAAGTGTCATAATTTGCAGCATAAAATTGGGGCATCATCATCTACAACATGGAGCTGGAGCATCATCATATACAACATGGAACAAGAGAATCATATACAACATTGAGTCGGATCATCATCATCATCTGCTGGAACATCATCATATGTATCATGGAACTGAATTATCGTTTGCATAAAAAATTATACATCACTAGAATTGAAATCAGGAGGCTGGATCATCAGAATATAGATGGAATAACAATGACAATGACAACACGAGGCTATCTCATCAACATAAATATGGAATGACAACAAAAACAATAGCACAATACTAGCTCATCAACATAAAGCTATAATAACAACAACAATGGCAACACGAGGTTGGATCATCAACATAAAGATGGAATAATAACAACATGTGAAAAGTATAAAAACATCATCATAAACAACTCAAGGATGGATCAATATCATTTATGGTAGGTATAACAACAACCAACATGATCCTTCCTTTTGGATTTATGAGATCATGGATAACACATCTGTGTTAGACAATCCTTCCTTTCACAATTACAGGATCAAGTCTTTGTGAAGCTACCAATACTAATCAAAGCTAACACATACATACACAGGACAATCCGTCCTTTTGGAATTACGAGATGAAGTCCACTACTAAGATTCTGGATGATCCTTCCTTTCGTAATTACGTGATTAAGTCCACTACTAACATCTTGGATGATCCTTACTTTCGTAATTATGGGATCAAGTCCACTACTAACATCTTGGATGATCCTGTTAGCGTCGGGATTGAGCCCATAGGTTGGGCGGAAAAGGGTTCTCTCCCGAGAAACAGCACCTCTGACCCAACATAGTCAGAGAGGGATCTCTCGCTTGTTCTCTAGATTTACTCATGTAAGATATTCAATTAAGAATGGTTAGGAGGCCAGACTCCTAAATAGGGTGGGTGTGTTGATGTAAGATGCAGGTGGGACTATCAGAGAAAGGAACCATTGGGAAATCATAGTCGACGGTCCGGGAAGGGAACATATTGCAGGAGGTAAAGAATGGTGTAAATTTACAAACAGAGGCAAGATAGCCGTCGATCTTGCAATCAGGAGATATTGAGAAGGTGATTAGTAGATAAGATGGAACAGTCCATCACACAGAGCATCTATAGGGTGAATTCTACGTGACTTTAGAAGAAAGCTTAAATGAATATCTGAAACAATAGACAGAGCATAGCATGTATGAATTCGAAACTGTTATACACTTATTTCAGACATGAAAGAAATTAACAAACTGGAATGAAAATAGGATGAACATTTCATGTAAGGAAACTACATATTGAAAGAAGCAATGACACATGAATCTCTTCCTTGAAAGATAATCCTTCCTCTACAAATGTATTCATAACATGGAAACCAAAGACTAATTACAATGGAGATCCTCATCCCTTGAAAGTTTCCCAACCAACCCCTATCTGCCTCTATCGGGAGTATATTTATACTATTTCAGCACTGAGAGTATTCTCTGAAACAAAACCTAATTTTTTTTTTAGTCACAATCAGACATTAATAGTTCAGAGAGTGGAACTATCACCATGATTTACAAATATGAACAAACATTATGGGGCTGCCGCACATGGTAATTCAGAATGACATGTTAGTTTTTCAACATTAAGCTAGGATCTTTAACTGAGAGAATAACAAGTACAGTAATCAAACACAAGAGACAATGAACACAATGTTTTTCCTCGAGGAAACCATAAATGGAGAAAACCCCATAAATTTCTCAAAGATAGGATCAACACCAAAACAGTAAAATCCCAAAACAGTTAGTGATCTCCCGACAGTAGTAACCTTCTTCTTGTCTAGCCCCAGTGTCTTCTCCTTCCTCAACTATGCGCTACACTTGAGTGTGTATAAGTTGTGTGTTAAATAGAGAGTCCAGCTCTCTATTTATACTAATCCTGACATGACTAAAACCCTACCAGGGCTGACCTCTACTAGGAGATTCTAATAACCCTAGTGCCTCGGAACTATGGGGACTTTAACCCTTAGACAATCGGAGGGTTACCCATAATGACTTGACATGACTTGTTTACATTATTGATCCTCTCGATCAGATCATCAAGGCATGACAACATGACTCAATTACATTATAGATACATCCTAGAATAAACATTGGGTTACAATACATAAGATACATAGATGAATACATTCTGAAGTTACAAACACATCAACACTCCCTCTTAACTAGGAAGGTATTCTTTTGACACAATTTTCAGCACTGGTCTTCTTCTCTGTATCAACTGGATCATCTCGTCAGCTGCATCTTCAATTCTTCTTAGTATTCAAGTCATATTCATCTTTAAGTCATATTCATATTTATATCTAGATCATCACTGGACATCATCACTGGTTCTAGATCATCACTTGATCTGGATCATCACTGCTGGATCATCATCACTAGATCTGGATCATCACTGGGCATCATCACTAGATCTGGATCATCACGGGTGCCATCTCATGATTCTTCTCATCACAGGAAGTTCTACAGAGCCAGCCCTTTTTCATGCTGGTTGTAGGCCTATCCTCCATGTAGGTCTTCTTCAGCACTTATATCTAACCTACTCGTCAGAAATACACATCACTCATATCCATCCAGGATGGAACACATCCTGCACACAATGATGGAAGAGTTTCGTACTTCCATCCAGGCTAGAACACATCCTGCACACAATGATGGAATATTTCCACACTTCCATCCAGGCTGGAACACATCCTGCACACAATGATGGAAGATTTCCACACTTCCATCAAGGCTAGAACACATCTTGCACACAATGATGGAAGATTTCCACACTTCCATCTAGGTTGGAACACATCATGCACACAATGATGGAATATCTTTGCACTTACAATCATCTAGGCTAGAACAACATCCAACCACAATGATGAAATATTTGTATACTTCCATCCAGGATAGAACCACATCCTTCCACAATGATGAAAGGGCTCTACACTTACATCCATCCAGGCTGGAACACATCCTGCACACAATGATGGAAGGGCTTGCACTCATATCTGATCTTGTAGGAACTAATCCTACAGTCACATCAAAATGGCCCCCAACCCTCGACTGAGCTACGTGGTAACTGGCCAGGTGCCTCCATTCTCATAGAGAATGGCAGTTTCCCTTACATCCGACCTGCTCGTCGGAATGGCCAACACTCACATCTGACATGGAAGGAACCTAATCATTTAGCCATGACAGAATGGTTCAGCCCTTAGATCTGATTAAGTGGGAAAACATCCCTCTATCACATCAGAATGGCTTCTCAGTCCTAGACTGAGTTTTCCTGGTAATTGACCAGGTACCTCCATTCCCAGAATGGAAGTTGCCCTTACATATGTCGTGCTCGACAAAATGGCCAGCACTCATATGTGACATGGAAGGAACCAATCCTCTCACCATGACAGAATGGCTCAGCCCTTACATCTAACCATGGAAAAAACCAATCCTCTCACCATGTCAGAATGGCTATGGGTCTCATCACTTTCCCTTGGAGGAAACCTCGATCTGGAGAACACCAAGATTCTCCCTGAAGTACTCGAACTTCAGCCTAGCCAATTGCTTCATCAATACATCAGCTATATGTTCCTCTGTCACAACATACTGGAGCTTCACTACTCCCCTCTGCACCATATCCTTGATATAGTGGTACTTGATCTCGATATGCTTCGACTTGTCATGGAACACTGCATTCTCTGACAACTTCACGCAACTCTAGTTGTCACAATGTAATGAAGTAGCATCCAACTGGAGATCAAATAAATCAGACAGTAGCTTCCTCATCCATACTGCCTCACAACTATCTGAACAAGCTGTGACATACTCTGCTTCAGCTGTACTCAGAGCCACACAGGATTGCTTCCTGCTAAACCAAGAGATCACACCTGACCCCATACTGAAACAACACCCTGAAGTGCTCTTCCTATCGATGGCACTTCCTGCCCAATCTGAATCAACATAACCCTCCAGGTTAATCTTTTGATTCGCATCATACTTGAGCCCATAATCAACTGTACCCTTCAGGTACCTCAGAATATGCTTTGCAACAATCAAGTGAACATGTCTTGGATCTATCAGAAACTGGCACAAGGTGTTCATAGCAAAGAAAATGTTTGGTCTCGTGTTTTTCAGATACATCAAGGACCCAATCATTTGATGATACATCGTAGCATCAACCGACTCTGATGAAGCATCATTCAAGAACTTCAGGTTCGATTCCATAGGTGTGGCCATAGCCTTGCAGTCCATCATCCCAAACCTCTTCAGGGTATCTACTGCATACTTCCCTTGTCTAAGGAACATTCCATCTGTACTTTGCCACACCTCCATACCTAGAAAGTAATGCATCATCCCCAAGTCCTTCATTTCAAACTCAGCCACAACCTTTCTCTTCGTATCAGCAATCAACCCATCCATACCTGTCACAAATAGATCATCTACATATAGTAGAAACATCACTGGGTTGCCATCTTCAACCTTGTAGTAAAGGTTGGAATCTGCCTTACTCTTGGTAAATCCCAAACTGGATAGAAAGCTGTCAATTTTGTCGTACTAGGTCATGGGTGCCTGTTTCAAACCGTACAGGGATTTCTTCAATCTGCACACATGAGACTCCCTATCATGACTCTCAAAATTGAGTGGTTGCTCTACATACACTTCCTCTTCCACTACACCATTCAAGAAAGCAGTCTTGACATCCATCTGGTGTATTTTCCATTCCATCACTGCAGCCAGAGCAAGTACTGATCTGATGGAAGTGTATCTGGCTACGGGAGAAAAGGTTTCTTCATAATCTATTCCTTCCTTCTGAGAGAAACTTCGAGCCACAAATCTTGCCTTTTATTTTTTGATGCTACCGTCTGTAACATGTTTGATCTTGTAGATCCATTTGGAAGTTACAACTGACTTCCCTTCTAGTCTTGGAACAACATCCCAAACATCATTCTTCATGATCGATTGATATTCTTCAATCATATCATCCTTCCATTCTTTCTGTTCTACCGCTTATTCGTAACTAGAAGGTTATTTATCAATGAAATCACATAGTAAAGCTACATACCCAGAGCAAGATCTGGTCCTCTTTCTTTCTCTGTGATTCTCTTTTGGAGCCCCCTATCTCTCTGCACCTTGGATAATTTCTCATACCCAAGCAAGTTTTCTCTTATGAGGATTCTTCTCCAGAGGTGGATCTACAGGTCTTTGTGGTTCTTCGAAATCTCGATCTTCTTCTTGAGTTTCTTCATTCATGGTTGTATCATGAATTCTGGGTGCTTCTGCTTCTTCAGGTTCTTCAGCAAGTCTCTTTCTGGATTTGTTGTAAGCTGTGTCTTCATCAAATGTCACATCCCTGGTGATGTCAATCTTGTTGTATCCTGGGAAATATATTCTGTAAGCCTTCGAGCTTTCAGAGTATCCCACAAATATACCCTTCTTTCCTGAAGGATCTAATTTTGTTCTCTTCTCTTTTGGAATGTGTATGTACACAGGACTACTGAATATTTTGAGATGGCTGACTTCTGGTTTCTTGCCAGAGAAGACTTCTTCAGGAGTCTTGTTTTCGAGTACTCTATGTGGAGTACGATTCTGTACATACACCGTTGTTCTGGCAGCTTCAACCCAAAGATGCATAGGAAGATCTTGATCATGAAGCATAGCTCTTGCTATTTCCATGATAGTTCTATTCTTCCATTCTGCAATCCCATTCTATTATGGATTATAAGGAGTGGACAACTCCCTCTTAATCCTTGATTCTTTGCATAGCTCTTTGAATTCATTCGAAGTGAATTCTCCGCCATTGTCTGATCGAACAGTCTTGATCTTATTTTTAGTGTGGTTCTCTATAAAGGCTTTGAATTCCTTGAATTTGTTGAATACTTCATCTTTGTTCTTCATGAAGTAAACCCATGTCTTCCTAGAAAAATCATCAATAAAAGAAACATAATATGCATACCCACCTAGTGAGTTTGATGACATAGGACCGCATACATCGGAGTGGATGATTTCTAGGATTCCTTTTGCTTTTCTTTTGCTACTAGGAAATGTCTTCTTTGTATTCTTTCCTTTCGCACATCCTTTGCAGACCCCATCATGTTTTGCTTGGAATTGTGGAAGGCCTTCAACAGCTTTGCTTGCAATTGGCAGTGCTCTGTAATGCACATGTGCAAGCCTTCTATGCCAAAGTTCAATTGGCTCTACTGTGTCATGGACCAATGCTTGTTCTGGATGTCCCTTTAATTTATACAATCCTCATTCTTGTTCTCCAATCACCACCGCATCATCAATAGTATTTCCTCTTGGCCACATGATGACTTGACCATCTATGAATGCAACCCTCATTCCTTTTGCATCTAGTGCAGATATGGAGAGGAGGTTCTTCTTGAGTCCTGGCACAAACAATACTTCCTTCATTGTTAGATACTTTCCATAGTCTATTTTATAGCAAGATTCCCCACTACCTTTTATTGGATATTGGTAGTCATCTCCTAGCTTCACCTTGTGAGGTGATTCATTTTTTGACAGTCTCACAAAGGATTCCTTAAATCCAGTCATATTTTTGGAAGCCCCACTGCCTATAATCCAATCATCACTTCCATGAGTAATGTTACCTGTGAGAGCAGAGATCAAAACATATTCATCCTCGCTTGAAGGATCTTCACTTTCATATCTGGTTCTTTTCTTGGATGGTTCATCATCCTCTGCAGCATGAGCATGATGTCTTTTCTTGTTCCCCTTCTTCTTATGAGAGTGGACCTTGTTGTTAGGACATTCTTTTGCAAAGTGTCCTATTTCATCACATGTATAACATCTTAATCTAGATAGATCCTTTCTACTGTTGTCTCTATGATGAGGATTCTTACCTTTGGGGTGATGAGCTCTTCTTTTGTCTTTCTTGAAGTGAAATATGAGAGCTTGATCTTCACTTCCCATCTTCTCTTCTCAAGTTGTTATCCATGCTTCTTATTGAGAACATTCTTCCCATAGTCTACTGAATTTGTCTAACTTCTTTTTGGCACAGATTCCTTGGATGAATGAATCCCATGACCTAGGAAGGCCATTTAGAGTTGTCATCACAATATCTGCATTCTCCACTTCTTCATCTATAGCTTCTAATTGTTCCTTGATCTGAGAAACCCTTGTGAAGTAATACTGGATGGTCTCTGCATTCTAAATCTTCACATTCTTCAGTTGATTCCTCAGAGTCATCTTCTGGTTTATGTTCTTCCCTTCAAACAAGTTGGTTAGGGCATCAAACATAGCTTTAGGTGTCTTGAGAGAGGAGACCTGTGGGATAAGGTGATCCTTGATAGAATCAGCAATGATCCTCTTTGCCATAACCATATTCTTCTTATGTAAGGCCTTTGCCTCATCTCCCTCTAGAACTGGAACCTCCTCATGGATGTAAGAGTCTAATTCATTTTCTTCCAAGACCAAGGAGATCCTATACTTCTAGGCTCAAAAGTTATCAGGTCCCTCAAGCTTTTCATCAAGCTTGGTATGATGAGACATCTTAACAGAGAAGTGTAAGTGATCTCACAGGCCACATAGATGGGTGTGTGTTTGACCTCCTCCTCACCCATGGCAAAGCTGTTAAGTGGAGATTATAGGGGCAATGATGAAGGATTCAGACCTCTATTATCCCAGACTGAGCATTTGCTCCAACAGCTCAGCCACCATTATGTGTTGGGACTTCAGAGGCCATGGCTGCAATTAGAGGTGTTGGAGGGACGTTCCTAGGATGTAAAAACCCATGCACAGAGCATCTGGAGGTAGGGCTATGTGGAAATAGTTGAAACTCCCTAGAGTTTTAACATCTGTGCCCCAGTGGTTGGAGCTTTCTTGGTGTAGATAGCCAGGATGATGAAGAAATGAAATTTTATGTTCTCCAACCATTAGTACCCCTTGTCGAACTAACTTCTCAAACCACATAGCCATGGCTATCTATGAAAGAACTCAACACTTCTTGTAATTCAACCTTTATCTCTCATCGTCTATACATTTCCATACTTCAACAACTTCGGAATATGGCACTATACAGGGAAAGACGAAATGACCTGGATATGGCTATGCACTTGAATACCATTCATTGTGATGATAACATGTGTAATGTTGGGGCGAGGATCCTCTCCTTTGATGGTCAGTTATCTTATCTGACATGGATAATACCTTAAGGATTTTCCCGCATGGCTGCCTAGCTTGTTTAAAGTATTTGGATCTGAACTTTCTTTCCTTTTTTCTCACTGTGACAGTGGCATTGAGCGGACTCAGTTTGTGGTGTCTCTTCACTTCATGTAGATGCTAGATTTGTCACCTCAAAAACCTGAAATTCGTGCTTCCCTACTATTTTTTCTATGTGAGCCACATGCCATACCGGTGGAGCCGAGAAAGTTGGTGATATTGGACATGATCTTCACCTTAGGCCTATCTCGAATGGCATTGGGGAATCAGTTAATCTACTGGGAGGTATATCATGCATGGGAACGTCTCTTCTACTATCATATTTGTGCTGGACGTGATACCTATAGTCTTGAGGCCTTCTCAGCCCTCCGATTTGGGGGTCTTTCACATCCATCGTCCACGTTTCTTTAACTTTCACCACCAATTCCTCTTTCATGGATCCAGCGAGTAGCTTTAAATTGCAGTGTATTTCTTGTCCATCGATCGAGATCGACCTCTCTATGCAACAGCTGATCAGAGTGGACCCTACCACTTTTCATGAATTGAGACCCTAACCTCATCTGCTCTAGTTCAGATCGTGAAATGAACCACAACCATAGATCTATCCCTACCTTTGTCGTGACCATTGATCTTTGTGGCTGGTACCACTTTTTGTGATTTGGAATCCTGACTTTATTCACATGAGTTTGGATCATAAAATCAGCTAGGGCCATAGATCTGCTTCCTCTCTCATCTTCATCGTTAGATATTTCCGCCTTTAACATGTTTCACGATTTGGGAAAGTTCCTTCTACCGAGCATGTTTTCCTAGTGAAGCTGTCTCATGCCATTAATCGAGCTTTACCTGGATCTTAGCCTTTCATTGCTTGTTCCCTTTAACAGGATTCGTGAATACCCAACTTAGGTATTTCCTCGCATATTTCAGTCTATGGAACCATACTCCATCGTCGATCTTCTTTGTTGTGTTTCTGGATCGTTGATCTATGACGCCTCTTTATGTTATCTTCATTGCTGCAATGCCTTGACCCTTAAAAGGATCTACCATTATAGATCAAGCCCTCTTCTTCATTTGATGGTCCCAGTTGATGGAAACTATCCATTGGATAACCCAAAGGGTGTACGTATAATTCTCCCTTGAATAGGACCCTTCTGAATTCTTCCTGGCCTATAACTTAATTGTTGCAAACAGAGTGTTAACAGCTAGCTCCACAAGGGATGCTATCCTCCCAGTGAGGTAGGAAATAACCCCCATAGACCAAGTAACAAATCCTTTGGGTTTCCCCAAATCTTTCCTATGAAACCTTCAACCTGCTCTGAGCTACTGTTGTAGCAAATTTATGTCACTCTGCAAACTATGCTCTTAGCCATACTTCGGAACCGAGGACAGTTGTGACTGTAAACCTGTACTTACAACTGAAAATAAAAATAAACTAAAATAGTAATGAAGGAAATGCTTGATGATTTTCGAGCTTATTTGTTCCTACCTACTCTACCTAATTTAGTTTACAAGCCCAATTAAGTGAAATTGGACTTCCAATGAAGCCAATCAAGAAACTTGCCTAACAGTTTTGTTTCCTTTTTGTGCTTGATGAACATGAATGAAATGCATAATAGAAGAAAGATATAACAAATAAAATGATCTTTATAGTAGAGATGTGACCAGTCATTACTATTACCCAGCCTCTCCATGTACTCTGCTATGGGGTCATAGAAAGCATGGCAATCTCCAGCATATTCTGTCCTTTGTTCATGGGAAAGCTGGATAGAACTCCCTTCCTCTGGTGATATGTCAGGATGATACTTGAAATATCTTAGAAAATGTCCCACAAAATCATCCTCCAATGAAACATCCACCCTTTCACTCAAAATTTCTGAAACTAGAGCTTCACCTTCTTCATGTGCCTCAGCATGGATGTCCTCTTTTTCTTCAATAGAACCGGGTAAGTATATTCCTCCTTTATGGGGTGATATTCCTGAAGGAAGAAAATTAAACAATGTATTTATTTAAGGGCTGCTGCCTCCTTATTCGTGACTCAACACCTCATCACAAACCCCTACCTTATCAATAAACGGAGAGGGGCTGCATGACTATTCCTCTTTATCATCTTCTTTTCCACAAAAATTTATGGAATGCACCATGTCCTCTAACTTCTGTTTCTGATTAGAGGCTTTAAGCATGTTCTGTATTAATTCAAAAAAGGAATAACACAAGGGTATGCTATCACCTTCAGCACATTTACCATCATTTTCTATCTCAACCTTCTGACTTTGGATTGCAGCTTGATTTTCTCCATTAGAAGACCTTATCTCTATAACTGGCTCTTCAGGTATAGCCTCTAGGTACTACTCCTCATACTCATCGTACATAGGTACACCAAAATCCACTTTAAAATAGTCATTAACGGACCTGGTGCTGAGCAAATTGCAACCTTTAGAAAACAAACCTACAAAACCATCTGCTTCTATATCAGGCTTATCATCTTTATGTCTAGCAAGGGAAAGCTTTTTCTTAACAGGGACTCTCCATTTCTGCTTGTAGGGCCCAACCAATTTTAATGTACCTTTTATTTCACCACCACTGTCTTGACCTGACAATTTTTTGGACATCTTAAGGTTTTCCTCAACCTCTAAACAATTAGTAAACATATGCTGTAGAGTGGTTTATTTTCTTTCCAAAAGAAGTAATGACAGTTCAAGAGGAAAGGTGGATGCATAATGGATCTTACTAGCATTCTCAAGAGGTTGGACTTCCTTGGGCATGTTATAATAAAAGCTTGCAAATATTCTATTAAAACTAGATATGGCCTCACCTTCATGTCTCTTCAGGGAATAAAATTATGAAAGTATTTGATCTAGTGGCCTTCTCCTACCCCAAAATTTCAAAAAGGTGCAAGAAAACTCTTCCCAGGTATTGATGGACTTAGGCTGCAAGTGTTTGAACCATTCTTTAGCATCTCCTTGAAGAGATTGGGCAAAAGTCCTCATGCAAACACCATCATGTTCTATCTCAAAAAGGTTAGGAAATGTTCAAAGGCTTGTAAATGTTTCTCAACAGTGAAGTCTTTGGATTCTCCATCAATTTGGGGAGGTACTTGTAATGTTTTGCAGGAAAATCATGGACGATAGGAGGCAATTGTAGTGGTTTGTACTGGCTTGGAATACTAGGAGAGACCAGGTTAGGCACAATAGATACGCTATTAACTGAGGTTTCATGAGGTTCACAGGGGTGACCTTTAATGTCATGAGCCTCAGGAGAAAAATATTGGTCAAAATCAAATGTACAAGACGATGCAATGCTTTCAGTTCGTAAAGAAGGATAAACAAGAATATATTCATAAGTCTGTTCCGAATGAATTGAACCATAGAAGGATATTTTGATAAATTTAGGAAAGGATACGAACAAACTTACAAGGCAAGACAAGGCAACTTGGAAGAAACAGAAACTCGAGTATCTTACCCTTTCACCATGCATTTTTGAACCCTACAAGGGGTCCATTTTCTCTGGCAGAGCCTGCTAGTTCTTTCTGACAATTTGATTTCTTGGTCATACCACCAGCGAAGTTGCTAAATTTTGAATCCTTTAAGAGTGGAGTCACCAGGTGAAAAGTGCACAACCTTCTTGATGTCTGATTGTTGTTCACCATAAACAACCAAATCTAAGACTATGTCATTTTTTCCCAGGGATGATCTTCAATCTCGTCCTTGGCAATGGCGCCAGTTTGTTAGCACCGAGATTGGGCCCATAGGCTGGGTGGAAAAGGGTTCTCTCCTGGGAAATAGCAGAACCACTTTAGACCGTGCCTCTGGCCTGACAAACTCGGAGAGGGATCTCTCGCTTGTTCTCTAGATTTACTCATGTAAGATATTTGATTAATAATGGTCACGAAGCCAGAATCCTGAATAGGATGGGTGCATTGATGTAAGATACATGTGGGACTATTAGAGAAAGGAACCATTGGGCAATGGAGTCGACGGTTCGGGAAGGGAACATATTGTAGGAGGTAAAGAATGGCATAATTTTACAAACAAAGGAAAGATAGTCATCGATCTTGCAATCAAGAGACATTTAGAAAGTGATTAGTAGATAAGAGGGAAAAATCCATCACGTAGAGCATCTATAGGGTGAATTCTACGTGAATTTAGAAGAAAGCTTAAATGAATATCTAAAATAACAGACGGAGCATAGCATGTCTGAATTCCAAAATTTTATACACTTATTTTAGACATGAAATAAATTAACAAACTGGAATGAAAATAGGATGAACATTTCACGTAAGGAAATTACATATTGAAAGAAGCAACGACACAGGAATCTTTGGCTTGAAAGACAATCCTTCCTCTGCAAATTTATTCATAACATGGAAACTAGAGACTAATTAAAATGGAGACCCTCAACCCTTGAAAGTTTCCCAACTAACCCCTATCTCCCTCTATCGGGAGTATATTTATACTATTTCAGCACTGAGACTATTCTCCGATACAAAACCTAAAAACTGTTTTAAGTCAGAATCAGACACTAAAAGTTTAGAGAGTGGAACTATAGCCATGATTTACAAATATGAAAAAACATTATGGGGCTTCTGCACATGGTAATTCAGAATGACAACACAAAGTTTTCTTCGTTCAGGTAATTTGGCATGAAAACGATCTTTATGTCGCTTGTTGATGGTCTGTTGCTGACTCGGACTGCCTCAGATGTGTATTTCTACCTCCTTTGACCAGCCTACCTCCTTCAGGACATGGTTCTCAAAGGCTGACAAGAAAACCCCTACTCCGATGCTCAGCCATTTTCCCAGCCCCTCCTTCATCTGGTAACACTGTTATACGAGGGAACCAAAAAAACGGTGGCCATGCATTTGATGATGATAAACCTCTTAATAGTTTTATCATTCTTGTACTGCTCTCTCCCTCCTATGAGGAGGTTTTTCTCATAGGCCACGTAGCTGGGTGTGTGTTTGACCTCCCCCTCGCCCATGACAAAGCTGTTAAGTGGAGATTATAGGGGCGGTGATGAAGGCTTCGGACCTCTACTTTTCTAGACCGAGCATTTTCTCCAATAGCTCAGCCACCATTGTGTGTTGGGACTTCGAAGGCCATGACTGCAACTAGAGGTGTCGAAGGGATGTTCCTAGGATGTAAAAACCCACGCACAATGCATATGGAGGTAGGGCTGTGTGTAAATAGTTAAACCTCCCTAGATTTTTAACATCTGTCCCGCAGTGGTTGGTGCTTTCCTGGTGTAGATAGCCAGGACGATGAAGAAACACAATTTTATGTTCGCTAACCATTAGTACCCCTTGTCAAACTAACTTCTCAAACCACACAGCCATGGATGTCTACGAAAGAACTCAACACTTCTCATAATTCAACCTTTATCTCTCACCGTCTGTACATTTCCAAGGCTTCAACAACTTTGGAACATGGCACTATATAGGGCAATCCAAAATGACCTAGAGATGGCTATGCACTTGAATACCGGTCATTGTGATGATAACATGTGTGACGTCGAGGTGAGGATCCTCTCCTTTGATGGTCAGTTATCTTATTTGACATGGATAAGACCTTAAGGATTTTCCCACGTGGCTTCCCATTGACTGGTTTAAAGCATTTGGATCTGATCTTTCTTTCCTTTTCGCTCACTGTGACAGTGGTGCTGAGTAGACTTAGTTCGCGACATCTCTTCACTTCGTGTAGATGCCAGATTTGTCACCTCAAAAAACTGAACTTCATGCTTCCCTACTATTTTTTCTATGTGAGCCATGTGCCAGACTAGTGGAGCCACAAAAGTTGGTGATATTGGACATGATCTTCACCTTAGGCCTATCGCAAATGGTGTTGGGGACTCAGTTTTGTTGGGAGGAAGATCATGCATGGGAACATCTCTTCTACTATCAGATTTGCGCTAGATGTGATACCTATAGCCTTGAGGCCTTCTCAGCCCTCTGATTTGGGGGTCTTTCATGGCCATCGTCCACGTTTCTTTAACTTTTGCCACCAATTCCTCTTTCCTGGATCTAGCGTGCAGGTTTAAACCATGGCGTGTTTCTTATCCATCGATCGAGATCGACCTCTCTATGCAACCATTGATCAGAGTGGACCCTACCAATTTTCATGAATTGAGACCCTGAGCTCGTCCGCTCTAGTTTAGATCATGAAATGAACCATGACCGTAGATCTATCCGCACCTTTTTCATGGCCATTGATCTTTGCGACCAGTACCATTTTTCGCGATTTGGAATTGTGACTTTATTTGCACAATTTTCGATCGCAAAATCAGCTAAGGCCGTAGATCTACTTTTGCTCTCATCTCCGCCGTTAGATATTTTCTCCTTTTAACTTGTTTCACAATTTGGGGAAGTTCCTTCTACCGATCATGTTTTCCCAGTGAAGCTGTCTCAGGCCGTTGATCGGGCTTCTCCTGGATCTCGACCTTTCATTGCTTGTTCCCTGTAACAGGCTTCACAAATACGCAACTTAGGTATTTCCTCGCATCTTTCTGTCTGTGTGACCATACTCCATCTTCGATATTCTTCATTGTGCTTCTGGATTGTTGATCTACGACGCCTCTTTATCTCATCTTCACTGCTACAATGCGTTGACCCTTGGAAGGATCTACCACCGTATATCAAGCCCTCTTCTTCATCTGACGGTCCGAGCTAATGGAAATTGTCCATTGGATAACCCGAAGGGTGTATGTATAATTCTCCCTCGAACAGGACCCTTCTGAATTATTCCTGGCCTATAACTTGACTATTGCAAACAGAGTGCTAACAAATCCTTCCTTTCATAATTATGGGATTAAGCCTAAATACAATTAGTCCCAAAATCTTGGACTATCCTTCCTTTCAAAATTATGGGATCAAGTCCACTACTAACATACTGGATGATCCTTACTATCATAATTACGGGATTAAGCCTAAAGACAATTATTCCCAGCATCTTGGACTATCCTTCCTTTCGAAATTATGGGATCAAGTCCACTCACAACATTTAAGATGATCCTTCCTTTTGGAATTATGAGATCAAATATAAGGATGTTTAGTCCTAACATATTAGATGATCCTTCCTTTTAGAATTATGGTATCGAGTCCACTAAAAACATTTAAGACTATCCTTCCTTTTGGAATCGCGCTATCAAGTCTAAGGATGATTAGTCCTAACATCCTCGACGATCCTTCCTTTTGAAATTACGACATCTAGTCCATCCAAAAAATTTAAGATGATCCTTCCTTTCATAATTACAGGATCAAGTCTAAGGATGATTAGTCCTAACATCTTGGATGATCCTTCCTTTCAAAATTACGGGATCGATTCCATCCATAACATTTAAGATGATCCTTCCTTTCAGAATTATGGGCTCAAGTCTAAGGATGATTAGTCCTGACATATTGGATAATCCTTCTTTTTGGAATTATGGGATCGAGTCCATCCACAACATTTAAGATGATTCTTCCCTTCAGAAATATGGGATCAAGTCTAACACGGTCAACATTTAAGACGATTATTTCTTTTGGAATTATGGGATCTAGTCTAAGGATGATCAATCCCATATGAGTTATTTTCTATGATTTGGATACCGTAGTATCAACAATACTACTCCCCCTTTTGAGGTAAGTCCTTATGGAAAACACCAAGGTTGTCTCAAAAGTGTAAAAACTTCACATAAGACACAGACTTAGTCAACACATTTGCAACCTGATCATCTGTACTCATGTATTGGAGATTTATAGGTCCTTTCTGCACCATGCTGAATGTAGAAGTACCGTATTTCTATGTGCTTTATCTTATCATTGAACACAGGGTTCTCTATAATATTCATGAAACTTTGGTTATCAAATAGAATCATGGGAGCATCCATCTCCATATAGAATAGATATGATAATAACTTTTGAAGCCATATGGCTTCACAACTAGTGGAACAAGCTGCAATATATTCCTCTTCTGTAGTGCTAAGAGAAACACTAGAATGCTTCCTGCTTAGCCATGAGATCATGGATGACCCCATACTGAAACATCCTCTTGAATTTCTCTTTCTATCTAGGACACTTCCTTCCCAATTTGAATATGTATATCCATACAGTATGAAGTCATGATCTCTAGTATAACTAATACCATAGTCTATCGTACCTTTTATGTACCTCATCACATTATTTGTAGCTACTAGGTGAACATGTCTAGGCTGAACTAGATATTGACTCAAGTTTTTCACAACAAAGCATATATCTGGATGGTTATTTGTCAGATACACCAATAAACATATGATATATCCATATAGTGTCACATCCACTAATTCTGACGAATCATTCCCCAACAACTTCAAGTTTGTATCCATGGGTGTGGCCATGGATTTACATTCCAACATTTCAAACATTTTCAAGATTTCCACTGCATAGTTACCTTGGTTAAGGAATATTCCTTCTAGTCTCTATCATACTTCAAGACCTAGAAAATAATGCATCAAGCCAAGGTATTTCATCTCGAATTCTGAAGCAAGCTAATTCTTACACTCTTATATTTTCTTCTTATTACTTTTTGCAAATCCCAAGCTCATCAAAAAACTATTGATTCTTCCATACCAAGATCTTGGAGCTTGCTTCAATCCGTACAGATCCTTCTTCAGTTTATAGACATGTGTCCTTCTGTCTTCGAATTCAAAACCTTGTTGTTGTTCTATGTACACTTCTTCTTCAATAACACCATTTAGGAAGGTTGTTTTCACATCCATTTGGTGTAACTTCCATTTTGTCTTGGTTGTCAATCCCATGATGGTTCTAATAGAAGTGTACCTTGCTACAGGAGAAAATGTCTCTTCATAATCAATTCCTTCCTTTTCAAAGAATCCTCGGGCCACAAATATGTATATGTACTTCTCAATACTTTCATTGGGTGTATGTTTTGTCTTGTAGATCCATTTGGAAGAGACAATACTTTTACCTTCCAATTCGGGAACTACTTCCCATACATCATTATTTATCATGGATTAGTCTTCTTCTTTCATGGATTTTACCCATTCTTTATTTTGAACCACTGCTTCAAAAAAAATAGGTTCTTTGTCTACAGGATCACACATCAAAGCCACATAACTAGGAAATGGAATTGGCTTCTTACTCTTCCTGGTGGAGCCTTCTGGAGCATCATACCTTTCTGCTTCTTGAATAATCTCATGAACCCAATCTGTCTTCCTTTTGTGGTATATATTCATGTGTGGAGGTTCCTAGGGCTCCAACATATCATGTTATTATGGAATCTCATCATCGCGAGAATATGCAACTTCCTTCATCGGTTATGCAGCTCTGGGAGCTACAACTTATTCATATGTTTCTTTGGGTGGGCACTTTCTTGACTTCTTGAGAGATATATCTACATCAAAGGTTGCATCATTTACATATTCCTTCATGATAAATCTTTAGTTATCATGGAACTATGGATATCTTGGTCACATGTGGTAAGGTTTTGTATTTTTTGTGAGAAATCCTTCTATGGTATTGTAGAGTCATGGATCAAGGCTCCTTCCAAGTGACCTCTCAGTTTATACATGCCACCCTCTAGTGACAGATACATATTCTTCAACTTATTATTTTTCTAACATCCTAGGAGGTTCTTCTTCTTATTCTTATTTTTCTGCTAAGTTAGCATGATCAATTTTGTTAGTCTTCCTCTTATATTATTCTTTATTTGTTGGACAATTTTCGGCAATGTTTCATATCTTCTCACAATGGTAACATTGATAAGAGGAGAAATCTTTTGGATTTTAATATCGCTTTTTATTCTTTTGAAACTTCTTAGGAGGATAATACCCCTTATGAGTTTCCTTCTTGAAATGATATTTTCCTTTTCTTCTTCTAGTATGAGTAGCTAGAGAATTCTCATTATCTCTAAGTGGTGCTTCTTGGTTAGCTACTCTAGCTTCTTCCTGAACACATTCTTCGCATAGAATATCAAATTCTGGGCTTTCCTTCCTTGCACATATTGTCTAGATGAATGAGTCCCATCGTCTAGTAAGGTCATTGAGAGAGGTCATTACTATTTCAATCTCATCAATTGTGTCTTCAATTGATTTTAGTTGTTGTTTGAATTGAGATACCATTGTGAAGTATTTGTGGATATATTCTCCCTTGCTCATATTTGTACTTTTGAGTTCGGATCTAAAGTTCATATTTTGGTTGATGTTTCTTCCTTCATACATTCTTGATAGGGAATCAAGCATATCCTTAGGTGTATCCTTGGAGGATACTTGAGGAATCAAGTGATCCTTGATAGATTCAGCTATGATTCTCTTCATTCTAATCATGTATGAGAGAGGTAGGTGGGGGAGAGATTATGAGAGAGTGAGTAACTAAAGGAGGGAGAGAGAGGGAGTGTGGAAGGGATGTGAAGAGAGAAAGATATATATATTGAGAGAGGAGGAGATAGAGGGAGAAAGAGAGAATGAGGAATTTGGAGAGAGAGAGGGGGAGGGAGAGATATTTAGTAAGAATATAGGGATTTTGCACAGGAAGGAAGGATGAAGGGAATGTGTAAGAGAGAGGGAGACTAAGCGAGGACAGGTAGATTGATGGAGTGGGGGGGGGATTATGGAGGGAAAGAGGAGGGATGGTAAGAGGGATAGCAAGGGAATAACAGAAGGTGGGGCTTTATGAGTAGTTTCCTACTATATATTAACATTCACCCCTTCACATGTTGGCCTAGGGTCGAATGAATGGCCAAAGAACTAGAATAATACTTGTTATGGAAGAGGGCCATATACAAGCCATCAAATCACAAAATTTGACCTTAGGTATATGACATAGATTATATATAGGAATTTTATTAAATTATGTTTCACACTTATTATGCTAATTTTATAAAAAATATGCATGATTCTATGGCATCAATAACACATATGTGTTTTGTATGTATTATAAAATGCATTGGCAATATAATGCATATGCATTTTTATACATTATAAAACACATATGCGATATAGCATATTTTCATTATATATTGCTTTTTGGTTATAGCACTAATGCGTTTTATAATACATATGTGTTAAATTAAATTTTCTAACTTAATTGGGAGTGACTAGTGTCGTTGGTTTGGAATTAGGTTTTGACTAATGAACTTATTAGCTAGGACAAAAAAAATAGGGCTACTAGTTTTCTTCCAAAATTCTTTATGGGTGCTTTATTTCACTGACATTTTTGGCTATGCAAGAACACAATAAATTTTTATAAAATAACACATATTTGTAGAGTAGATTATATAAATTATAAATATATAAAATTTTCATATAGATATATATACTTTTTCAAATTTTCATTAAATTTTAAAGTGTTGGATCTCATGATTAAAAAATACAATGCTTTGATGTTTCTGCTAGAACTTATAACTGCCTTTAGCATTCAATCAGACAAATTATATGGTGCACTAGAAGTAAGATAGATCGAAACAACCATATAAAAAAATTCACTAATTTATGCCCCTAAAGTGTTTCACATGCACACATCATCCCTTTTTTAGGGTTCTCCGACATAAAAAATCATAAAAAATGAAAACGTTATGAATAATTTCAAGAAAATAGTGTTGCACTGTTGGTAATAACTCCCGATCAATCTTATTCCCTTACCAAAGAAAATATTTATACATTACAATGGAAGTTGAGAACAGCCTTTTCACCTTCCTATCTATTCATATTCCTATTTATTATTTATTTACAATAATCCCGATGGATTATTCTAACAATCCCCCTCTTAATCTGAAGGGGTGTTCGTAAGTCCGAGCATGTTTCTGAATCTTTCAAACTTTTCTCGTCCAAGTGCTTTGGTGAAGATGTCTGCAATTTGATCATTTGTGGAACAATGTCAAAGATGGACTGTCTTGGCCTCTACATGATGTCGAATCAAATGATACTTTGTGTTGATGTGTTTGGTTCGATCATGGAATCTAGGATTCTTAGCCAGCTTGATTGCAGAAGTATTGTCGACCAACAATGGAGTGGAGCTCTCTTGTTTTTATTGCAAATCTTCAAGTATCTTCCTGAGCCATACTATTTCTTTCGTTGCTTCAGCTGCAGCAACATATTCTTC
>LPNX010740480.1:14680-32315 GCA_001517045.1 Pseudotsuga menziesii | reverse complement strand
GTCCCACCATGTTCAAGTTGCTAATTGCCTATCCATAGAGGTCAAACTTGCCATATTTGACTCATGTAGTGCTTGGGAAAGCCTTAGGAATCAAATCTGCTTTACTCCTGGCCTCCTAGGCGCCCTTCTACTTTTTTTGCTTTATTGACTGCTTTTTCAGTGTTTTAAGGCACATAGGAAAGCAAGACTAGGTGAGGTGAACTTGTTTTCTTTCCCTTTCATCCTCCACTCTTTCCTCCATGCAAAAGCATATATGAGCTTCCATTCCACCACTCATTATCTTTCCCATGCGTCCTTTCCAATTCGTGAGCCTCATGACAGGTTTTGGATCAGCTTTTTACACCTATGGGGGATTTGCCTATTTTGAGTAAGCCTGCTTTATGCTAGTTTTGGATGCCTCTTTATGCATTCGACCTATTGATGTATTCTATATATTCAGCAACCTATGTTATTACAGGGTTGGATATTGTACACTGAGTTAATATAATTTTGTGTTACAGCTCCATTTTCAGTCTCCATTGTTGACAATTTTGCATGATCAATTGTAATTTGTTGTGAGTGAAATTAATCTATTGTTGTTCAAAATTTCTACATACATTGCCTTAAAATTTGTTATACAAGTAATTCTAATTTCCTCTTGAAGTGATCTATATTTATGTGAGATTGAAATGAAAGAGCATAAATATATTCGCATGCACAGATTTATTGCAAGAAACATAGTGATATAGTAAACTCGGATTCTGTTAACTGAATGAAACTGAACAAACTATAAAATAAAAGTAGCTAGAATGATGATAGATATATCTCTAAGAAGGGATGTGGAGGCTATTCTCATTCCTCACAAGATTTATACAATAGGAGACCAACAGGAATTTTATCATAAATCCTTAAATAGGAATAAACTCTAAACCTAACCCTATGAGATGAACTATCAAAAGGTTTTTGGGCCCCTAGGTAGGTAGTTGATACATCAACTTCCCTGGGGAGTAAATTTTTCATATGATATTTGTTTTGGGTTCTTAGTATCCCATTGAAAATTTCTATCCAAGAACCAAAACTTTCAATTGGACCATGGACTATTGTAGCAACTATTAGCCCCTCTCATCATAAAAAAAAATATCGTTTATGGCCTCAAAATGACCCTAAAATTTTTGGGATCTCAAAAAACATTTAGAAAATACCATACTAGAAATATTGTTTTGAGCTAGTGGAATAAATGGGTGTCCACCAATATCCATATGGAACATTCTTCCCCACTAAAGAAGCAATGGTCTCGATTACATTAACTTCCTACTCAGATGGTAAACTGCTGCTGAATTTGACTCCTAGTGAGCCACATCAATTGTATCCTTATCCAATAAGTGAAGGTTGAGTTCTATTGGTGCCAACTGTTTAGCCACCTATGAGGTGTCCAACAATGGTGGAAAATATAGGTAAATGAGCTCCACATTAAATATCAGATGCATGCCAAGAAATGGAGGAATGATAATTTCGAATACATTCTCATTGACTACCTTAATGATGGTGTATGACCCATATCAAAGTAGATGAATATTTCGATAGGGTTTTGTTAGCCTCTATTTATACAAATGGAACCAAAACTTGTCATCCATGTAGTAGGGAAAAATCCCTAGCTACGTGCAGAAGCACCTCCCATTTCATTTATAGGACGAAGGGGCAGAGTCTCTGGTTGGAGAAGAGCCTGCAACAAAGCATTAGAGGTAAATCAATGGAAAACCTACAACACGGTGTCATAAATAAAAGCATGCATCTCTAAATAACATATAAAACAAGAAATAAATAGTAGACATAAGGCCTTATACCTTCTAGCTTCATTTGAAATGGGGCCACCATGCCCTAGCTCAGGAAGCTACCTCTCTTGAAGGTTGGGTGGTATGGAGCAATGCTCAACATACAAGAGGCTTGGATTAATGGAGCAAATGGAATGAAGGGGGGTGAATGGCTTGAGAATGATGGTCTCTCAAGGCACTCACGTGGGAAGAGTAACAATAGGAAGAAATGGAGGTGGGTTGATAGTGACCCCTACACCTCTATTTATACTCTTTTCTCAACTTTTTAGGGTTTTTAGCCCTTGGTCATGGTTTTAAGCCCTTTCCTCCTATTTCTTAGCTCTTTTGGGGGTTTTCAGGCCCTTTTAGGGTTTTTAGCCCTTTTTTAAGGGATTTAGCCCCCTTGTGAGCTATTTTTGGCGCTTTTGTGGGTTTTTAAGCCCTTTTTAATGATTTTTTAGCCTTTAGGAGAAAATCATAGGTTAAATAAGGGTGTGGGGGTCAACAAGGGTTAGGACATGGATGCCTTTGCATGGTGTAGGCTGTATGAACAATTGTTTGGGTTAACATATTGCCCCCTGATGTTTGAGGGCAAGAGCTCATCATATGGCTAACAGACATCATAGGACTTATTTGGGATCATGGAGAGATCTAGGGAGAGGCGGTGCTTCTTGGTTCGGGACATGGTGGCTTTGGTTTTGTATTATTGTTTATTCCCATCAATGGGTGAGATATAGTGAATATGTGACATGTATATGGATGAGGCAGGAATCCCCATGCTCGTAACAATGTCAAAAGAATAATGCGATCCAGGCTCCTATATGCAAGAACCCATCATATACAACTGGTGTTACATAATGGTGGCCTCAATAAGAGGCTTAATACACTACTGATATGAAGAACTGATACATCGGACCCATGGCATTTTCATGGAATGGTATATCTTCACAACTGATGACCTGTTGAATCTGGAACGGTACATAACTGTGGGGACTTACTAACAGAGAGTCAGAGTCTTTGTGGTACAATATACTGCATCAATCATGAATCTATACATAAGCACTATTGGGGCTTCTGAACACTGTTTTCAACACAACCCGGAAATCACAAGGGACATGAAACTATATGGGTCCCTTAATCAACTTACCAATGTGCTAGAGTCATGTCACAACCGGGGTCTTTGACCAATTACTGCAAGGATCGATACCCTATATGAATCTCAACGGAGCGATGATGGTTATTGAATTTGAGCATGTGAGACCCAACCATCTTGAGAGGTACTAAGGACTCCTCTCAAGTGGTCCAAGGAACTCATCAATGAGGTTAATGAAACTAGGATACAGGGACCTTTGGGTCTATCCTCTAGAATAGATGTGTTGTCGTCGATAGAGGGAGACCTACAACTTATCAAGACATTAAGGTTTCCTTGACAAGAAGCGTGAGGGAGATAAGTAAAGATGCGGGAAAATATGGAGTCTAGCACACTAAATTGGGAAACAAGGGCAGGGGGAGTGCAGAGGACTCAAAATTCCTTTGTTTAGAGTAGGACGACAGGGCTGACCTGGAAACAAATGAAACTGACTCATGGGAGAGGGATCATAGCTGTAATACTGGGAATGTAACTACATATGGGAAATACTTGGGGGGGAGGTGATTTAGACTTTTGATATCAAGGAGATCCAAGGAAGACTCATCACAGAGTACTCTGAACAAGGCGACCCAAACGGGGGAATGCTACCGAATTGTAACATATAGGGTGGTGTCTAAAGACATCGTTATGGTATGATCTCGCAGATTTTTAACTAGCCCAAGAAAGTAAATGCTCGATGGTGCTTTCAATTTTAGAGAGTCTCAAAGCATGAAGAAGACTACGATGGGGTATCTTTTTCATTGATAGTCTCCTGTGCCCGAAAAAGGTTAAAAGTGTACATAGGAGAGCTCACCCATCCTTTGAGGGGATGGGAGACTTCTTTACCGTTGGTAGTCCAATCAGGTGGAAAAGGTTAAACCTGTACTGATGGGATGGTCATTCAGATACTTTTACGAGCATGAATGAAACCAAGTTTACTCGACAATCTTTTCTTGATGAGAAGGCTGGAAAAGAGCTTAAAGACAACCCATGGTGAGATTTTTCATAAAGTTCGGTCCCAACACCCGAGAAAGCATAAAAGGATGCAAAGGGAAATGTTCTTGGCTTGAATGTTCCAAGGTGGTCCTTTTCATATGGTAGTCTATATAGTCTACAAAAGGAGATAAACAAGACTATGTAGACGCCCTTTCCAATACTTTAATGAGCAGGAAAGGAAGCAAATGCACTCAACGATATTTTCATTCGTTTAGGAGTCAGAAAACATCTTAACATAAACTCCATTATGGTCAACCAAGCCAGGGCACTAGTGGTGCCCCATGGAGGGACAGTGAAAGGTGGTCAAAGGTGACCAACCATGTTGTATGGATGGAGCATGTGGCTCTTGAACATATGAATACAAGCACGGGACAGTTCACAGCAGAGGCACACAATCGATGTGGTAGATGCATGCAAATTGATGCAAAGGAGGCACATAAATGAAGGTGACCTCCAGGAAACAACCTAGAGAATCAAGTATTAAACATGAGACAATGGTCTCATCAAAAGATAGAGGAAGGAAAACCAAACCCATAGGTGTGAGGGGTGTCTCAACCAGACTCTAGATGACTTTGACTAGTAGCTAATGGTGTTGCCCCTAGTGTAGTGATGCACAAGGAAAAACTAGACCAAATGGGGGCCTATGTGTATGGAGCTTGTCAACTTACAGTGTGTGATTCATGTGGTGGTATGAAAATTGAAGCGACTTCGAAAATATGGCCCAAGAATCAGTAGGGAGGGAAGCAGTCGATAAGGTCGTTTCTCAATCCGTGATATTTTTGCACAATGGTGGCAGATTCCTATTCTGGTAGAGGATGATCCATATGTGAGAGTGGAAAACCAGGGAGATATGGAGAGGCCTTGACCTCCAGGACAGGTCTAGGGACCTGATGCCAATGCTAGCATGGTGGTAGCTATATCACACGTGTGACATACTATGTGCATGTGCAGATGTGGGACTACACCCTCCAGTGGGCTACCAGCGACGTAGGGGCAAGGATCACATAAACCTACTCACATTCAAATGATGCAATAGAGTTCTACAATGGGCTCACTGGGACTAGACACGGAACTACTACTAGAAGGGGTCACTGGCTCGAAGTAAAATCAATGCAAAACAAAAAAGGAAAAATTGTACTATACATCACTTAAAGAGGTGATGTTAAAGGGAAAGTGGTTTGGAATTTTGGAGGGTAAACTGTCATTCCTTTCTGAGACACAATGAACCCTAGGAGACGACCTATTGGGACATAGAAAACACACTTGAAAGGTTTCAAGTGGATTTTGTACTTTCGACATCGTAGGAAGGCTTACCGCAAGTCATCTATGCGTTGTGCTTGCTTCTGTGACTGAGAAATGAGGTTGTCCAGATAGACCAACATGATGTGGATGAGGTTGCAGAAGAAATAAGTCATGGCATGCTAGAACGTGGATCCATCATTTTTTAGTCCAAAGGTCATCACTCGATGTGTGAATGTGCCCTAAGGGGTGGTGAAAGCGGTTTTGTACTGGTCTTCCTTCCGAATCTGAATTTGGTTGTATCCAGAAAAACTATCCATGAAGGAAAAGACCTCATGTCTGACACATGCGTCAATGATTTGGTCAATGAACGGTGTTGGGAAATTTTCTTTAGGACAAGCTAGATTCAAATCCTAGAAGTTCGTGCAAACCTATATGGTACCCTATTTTTTGTTCACGGGAGCAAGGTTGGAAACCCAAGTGGTGTAAGTGAAGGGGTAGATGAAATCAGTTGTGCATAGTTTCTCGACTTCTTCCTTGACCGCAACAGGTTTGGAAGGATGGATGGGTCTCTACTTTTAGCGGATAGGCACCACATCTGACCATGTGTCAATGTGGTGCTCTACGATTAATGGATCCAATCTTGGAATCTCAATGTATGACCACACGAAGATGTCCCGAAAATCTTGAAAAAGTGCTTTGTAGGAAGCGACTTCCTTAGAAGAGCAGGATGCCCCTAGTGTGATCTCTTCAACAATCTCACGATTGTTTGAGATGTTGATATTGATGGTGGGAGAGATATTGTCCATGTTCCCCTCTTCAAAGGAATTTGGTGCCAGAATGGGGTTTTTGAACCAGTCGACTTTCCTGTGGATGAAATCCTTGATCTCAACTGAAAACTGGTCAGATGATGACACAGGTTCCTCAAGGATGAAGAACAAGCGGTGGTGAATATCACCCCAAGGGTATTCAGGAGCAGTTAGGATTCAATTATCTCCTCATCGTTGTGGAAGTGATGATGGGATAGATCTGAGGGATTGTTAGTGATTGCAGATATAGGAGGGTCTATGGAACTAGACATCATGTAAATAGTCATGGTGTTTGATGAAGGAGTTGGAGGGTGGATTTCTTCAATGGTAGTGATCTCGGATTCAAGGGCATGTTTTCAAATGTTACTTAGGGCAGTTCAAAACTCAGACAAGTCTTGGTAGTGGTGAGAATAATTTCCATACAATCCGTAAAGGGCGCATGCATGGTTTCTTCTCAAAGACTTGTTTTTACTGTTGGCCCACTCGGGAGGACAACCATGGGAATTTTCTCTATTGTGTCCATGGCATCTAAGTGTGTACGAAGGATGGGAATATCGGGACAATTTTGTGTTGTGTGACCCTGCACATTGCATACAATGCATGGTGGAGTCTACTGAGGTTCGACTGTTGCTTTAGGGTTTTTTCCCATAGCTTTTTTTGGTTGAGGTAGAGATAGTTCTAGTGCAGGAGGTGGATTTTGTGAGCCAGGTGTGGGGCGTGACTTGACCGAAATGGGTTGCATGGGAGTCAATACGACTTGGGGCAGCGGATGTTGAGCAGGTGGGTCAAGGTACCACATGACAATTCCCAACGTAAAATTGGGTAGGTTTAAAGTGGCCATCAGTGGCTTAATTATGATGCCATATGGGGGAAAAAGGAAGGGAATTGTATGGACTGGGAAGGAGATCTAGTAATTCCCTGGTGACTGCATTTGAGGTTGTGATTGCAGTTACGGTTGCGGATGGGTTTGCAACTCTGGATGGTGTTATGGATGTAGTTGGGGTTTGGGTGAAATAGTGCTGGATAATAGCATGCACAAATCCATAGTATCGCTTGGTGCCGGTTGAGGTTGCACCAAGGGGAAGGAAGCCACCATGGAGGTTTCGATGAACAACCCAGGTCATACATTCAAAAATGAGGGGTTGGTTGTGTTGTTGATGACAACATCGATAGTAAGGATGACATTGGGTGGTGCTGTTGGCTCTTGCAGATCATGGTAATTCAATTGGTCCATGGTCACAATATTCCCGTCATGAGGGAACATCATAAGGCGAAAGACAGTGGATTCCACGGCTTTCATAGCATACATGTAGCTACGTCCGAGGAGAAGGTTGTAATCCAATTGAGCATTGACGACTTCTATGTTGATTAATACCATCTTACCTGCTAAAGAGATGGGGACATGTAGAAGGATGCCTTGGGCTCTGGTGGGGTGGCCATCATAAGCATGCAGTGTAGTGGTGGATGGTTGCAGGATTGGGGACCCAAGTTTCTACCAGACCAAGGTTGACATAACACAAGTGGATTCCCCCTCGTCAACAATGCACCGATGTATGACCAAATTCTGAATGGATACCGTAATTTGGAAGGAAATGGTTGATGGCATCCGGGGTTCTCCATTGTCCACATCGAAAGTGATCAATTTGGAGTTGGAGGGGTCTACAGCACTTAGGGAAGGTAGTAAATCTTTCCATTGTGTTGGGAATGTTTTAAGTACCTCAAGAGTGGACATGGCCATGGGTAATTGGGATAAATCATCGACGATGCTATAGTTCACTGCAGCTTTAGCCGTGGCATTGTAGGAAATCTGTCATCCCATCAAAAGGAGGTGTAGGTATATGGAGGGGTATGTTGGTGGCATTGGACATGGATGTCAATGATGGCTCAGTGGTTTTGGTAGTGGACCCATATTGGTTTCTCCTAGTCTACAAGTTAACCTCTTTAGTTGTCATGACTAGCAAGTGACGAACCCTTGTCTTTGTAGGTGGGGCTGTAGCAGGGGATGTGGGGGCAGGTGGGGGCATGGGTGTGGTTGCTACCAACCCTTGGAAGTGGTAACAAGTTCTAGAGCACCATGGGTGGAGGGCCTGGTGGTGCTGGGTTGGGTTGAGCTAGGACCGTTGCATTGGTATGATGCTAAGCTTCGTTCTAAAGAACTTTCTTGGCACGATCCATGAAGGGGCACTCATTTGTATAGTGCCCATAGATGTCGCATAGTTTGCATGGCTGATTTATCCGTAATGGAGTGTTTCGTCTAGGTGGGTTGGGTTGTTAGGGATTTTGAGCTGATCAGTTTGCTCCAGTGTTGTTGGGAGGATTCGATTGTTGGTCACCTCCTTGCGGTTGGTTGTTACCCCAATTCCTAGCTCGGTTATTTCTACCTTGCCCATGTTCATTATTGGGGGCAGGTTGGTTGGGATGATTTTTCTGGGCAAAAACTTGTCCCAAGGGTGTTGATGGAGTTGGCGAGAGGGATGAAATGGATTGCGTAGGTGGTGCATAGTAGACTGGGAGATCTGAGGGGGATACAAATATGGTCATTTGTTTTGAATACTATTGTGCTAACCAAGTTGGTGCAAGAACATGCTGTTGTGGCGCAGGTTGTGGCTCCGAAATGAGACATCATCCTTGAGTAGTCGGGAGCTTGGTTTGGGTGGGAAACATTAGGGGTGTTTCTTGGGTGTGGTGGAATCATAGGAGGTGTCGCATGGTGTTGAGAGTGGTAGGAGATAGAGCCTATGATTCCATCCATGGCATGGGATTCCCCCGACTCATCGCTGTAGGAGGTGCCGACACGAGGGGTGTCAGGGAGAATGGTGTATAGATACCCTAACTGAGCATAAATTAAATCAAATTAGTATGCCTTCAAGATGGCCTCTTCCTTGAATTGGGGGCGCTCGGAGGCAACGTCCTTGGATATGGGTCGTAGAAAGGTCTTCAAAAACCAATCTAGGAAGATCCTGTCTTCTAGCTAAATCTTACACAAGCTCCGATGTCACCGCCACTTGTGTATGTGGTCAGTTATGTGAGTTGTCATATTTTGGCATCAAGATAGGAGTATCTCCAAGCCCTTGTCATAGCGAATGGGGAGTTGGAAAAAATATAGGAACATGAAGGCTAAAGAGTTGAAGCTTGAGTAGGTGGCTTGCAGAAGCTCGATGTACCACTTGGTTGCAGTGCCTATGAGGGTGCGCTAGAACAACCTAAGTCTAATCGAGTCATCTACAATGTTGTTTGATGAGTACCATAGATGAAACATCATGATGGTGTTTTGGGGGAACTCCCCTACCTTCCCTTCAAACTTTGGAATGTCTGATGGGACTTTGGTTGGCATGGGAGGCCAATGGGCTTGCTGGCAGATAGGGTCATTGGTTAACCTGGCCAAGTCACACAAGTTAAGGCATGCCATGAATGGGAGGTTATACCCAAGGTTAGTGTGGGAGGGGTCGAAGATGGTGCCAAATTTTGCAGGAGCCTGTTTTCCTTGCGTGACTGGGGGTACTTGTGGTTGATTTCCTGAAATAGGGATAGTTGGCATGGTCGTTGAAGGGCCACTGCCCCCAGGTATGATCCGGTGGAATAGAGGGAATGGTTGGTATGGGTGTGGTTCTGCTACTGATGGGTAGCTAACTTATAATGGTCTGCACAACTATGCTAGGACCACTGACAGGGATGTTGGTGATGATGTGAGGTATGGACGTGGGTCCACTACCAATAACCCCTCGGGATAAGGGATCTAGGTTTGCACCAGCCATGGGGATAGATGGTGCAGTATGTAGGTTTGGCTTAGATTGGTATGAGTTTGAGTCAGATTCATATGTTGTATGGCATTTTGACGGTGTAGAATGTTTTTGAGAATGGTCTCGATGATGTTGGTTTAACAGTTCAAACTAAGGGGACCCCCCCTTGAGACGAGAGGAGGAACGTGGTGGATCAATGGTGTTTGTCTGGTGGATCAATAGTGTAACCGGTAATGAATATCTGGACCCCGGTTTAATGGCTTCCTAGTGGCTTACAGGTGGTCACTCAGCCACCAAGGCTGCCAGAAGATAGCACTTGGCTTTTTCCTCACAGGATTTACTAGTCAATCGGAAGGGGTCATTGGCCCATTTCGCTTGGTGATTCCTCTCATTGACCAGCTACTTTGGGGTTCTTGTGGTACTCCTCATAATGATTTTTAGCCTAAAATCCCAAGAACTTCCCATAGTTTATGGTAATCAGGGACTTAAGTCCTTAGATTTGCAAAATTTGACTTAGAGTAAATTGATAAATTTTAGAGGTTGGCTTGACATCATGAACCGAGTTTGGTTGATTAAAATGGTGTGGTTGTGTGCACTTTTGTGAATGAGTTCTATTTATTTTAACTCCTTTTTGAAATTATATGGTGAGTCATCAAGGTTCTGGTTTTTCTGTGAAGCAATGGGAAACCTGTAATCTGGAAAACCAGTAAAAATAAACATAATTGAAAGTGCAACTAAAAATTAAACAATGTCAATAGGTAACATGTCTACCATGTCCTTGTATCCCTCCTAGGCCAAGAAAGGGTGTTCGGATCTCATCAAAGTGGGAACAATCCCACCTATAGATCCACAGGTCACCCTTCAAGTGCAAGGTTGGTCAATAGGGAGGAGCAAATTTCATGAGACCCCCAACAATCTCCAACCCCTCTACCTTCCAAGTCACCTGTTTTTAATGGCTTAGAGAAATAACACTGAAAGGTTCCTATTACTACACTTTCTCAACCCTTCGTCTTATCTCAGAATACCGTGAAGGGTGATGACTGAGTAGAGGAGGAAGGGCTGGGAAAGGAGGTTAATTTCCAGTGGCTTTTAAGAATGAAAGGCTAAAATCAACTTGCAGAAATTTAACTAAGCTTTAAACATATTTGCATTTGTGAACAGTCAACCACATAAATAACCAAACTAAAAAACTACTTGCAGACAAAATAGGCTATTGGATAGAGGGGACTGAGCCGCAAAGATGGTCCAAATAGAAGCAAGCAACTAAACCCTAATTTGTTGTTGCTGTGAAGGATGAAGTTTAAAAACGGATTGTGCACCTATAGAAGACATGTTTTTTCTGGGAGAATTATGATCAAATTGTGAGGAATTAGCTCAAATAGTTGAAAACCCACTTCCAAAACATGTCCATTTGCCCCTATACACAGATCGATTTGCAAATTGATCAACAGCTTGGGAGGAAAACATGACCGAATAGAGGTGGATTTTCCATAAATGCATTACTGCCATTTTTGCATAGTTGAATGAACCAGACATCTGGGGATTATCAAAGAACGACCGACAATAACTGGTATTGTGGCCGAATAGGTTTGGGTTGGCCTTGGGAGGGCTCGACCAGTAGCAGAAATGAAAGAAACTAGAAAGAAAACTACTAAGCAACTAATCAAATATCTACAGAAATTATTAAACCCCAGGGATCCAATGGGATCGACCCAGTGGAGTTGCCAAACTATAGTAGGGAAAAATCCCTAGCTACGTGCAGAAGCACCTGCCCTTTCGTATATAGGATGAAAGGGTAGAGTATCTGGTTGGAGAAGAACCTGCAACAAAGGGTTAGAGGTAAATCAATGGAAAACCTGCAACACAATGTCATAAATCAAAGCATGCATCTCTAAATAACCTATAAAACAAGATATAAATAGTAGACATAACGCCTTATACCTTCCAGCTTCGTTTGAATTGGGGCTACCTTGCCTTGGCTCAAGAAGCTACCTCTCCTTAAGGATGGGTGGTATGGAGCAATTCTAAGCATACAAGAGGCTTGGCTTAATGGAGCAAATGGAATGAAGGGGGGTGAATGGATTGAGAATGATGGTTTCTCAAGGCACTCACGTAAGAATAGTAATGGTAGGAAGAAATGGAGGTGTGTTGATAGTGACCACTACACCTCTATTTATACTTTTTTCTCAACTTTTTAGGGTTTTTAGCCCTTGGTCAGGGTTTTAATCCCTTTCCACCTATTTCTTAGCTCCTTTTGAGGGTGTTAGGCCCTTTTAGGGTTTTTAGCACTTTTTTGAGGGCTTTAGTCCCCTCGTGAGCTATTTTGGCTCTTTTGTGGGTTTTAAAGCTCTTTTTGATGTTTTTTGAGACTTTAGGAGAAAAGCATAGGTTAAACAAGGGTGTGGGGGTCAACAAGGGTTAGGACATGGATGCCTTTGCATGGTGTATGATATATGAGCAATTTGGTGGGTTAACAATCCACCTCAAACTTGCGTGGAACATGATGTTGGTCATGTCATTGCTTTTACTTGGAATTGGATTTCTCCAAAATTACATGGACTTGTTGGAAGATGTGCTATATTTCTTCAACAAATTTGGTGGCCTAATCATCATCAGTCTGAGTATGAGTAGAGTCCTCCTGTATGGATGAAATGGGTACAAATCCATCAACTGGGGCCAATGGTTGGAACAAAAGGCACACTGATAAAGGGATGTGGCCAATAGAGATATGGAGGGATATGTTATAGCTGTGATAAACATATGGAAGACTTTCATCCCATGTGTTGGGATGTTTGGAATTTTACATCCTTAGAATATGCACAATCATCTAGTTGACTACCGATGTATGTCTATTACTATGGGGGTGGAAGGCAGTTGACTTAGTGCACTTGGTATCCATTAATGACCATAGGTTAGACTAGAATGTGATTAATAAATCACTATCTTGATCTAAAACTATATCCTATGGAATCTCAAAATTAACCCAAGCATGCTTAAATAATAGCTCAATAATGGCTTCACCAACAATTCTCTTCTCGTGGACTCTTATAATGGCCATATTAGAGAAGTGATCCACAACTACAAATGCACATTCATTACCATGCTTGGTTGAAGGTAATTTGGACATGTAATCCATGGAGATGTATTCCCAAGGCTCACTAGGGGTGGGAATAGGGTTGTTTAGTCCTTGCTTCTCAATGGAAGGTTTCGTAATGGCAATGAGAGTGCATGATCTGATGTGTCCTCCTAGCACCTTGTTACAACTTTGACCAATAGAAATGCTTCTACAACACCATGACTGTATTTTCTATTCCAAGGTTCCCTGGCACCTTACTCTAATTCACTTCCCAAATGAGCTTTGGATGCTCACTTGTAGGAACACATAGATGGCCTTGGTGTCATAAAAATCCTTACTGTAGATGAAAATGTTTAACTTATGTGCCTTCACATAATGCTCAATAGGTGGAATCAAATTCAGGATCATTGCCATATAGTTTAGGCCACTGAAAGGTCTCATGGCCAAAAGAGTTGAGTACCATGGTTAATGCTACCACTGCAATTTGACTAAGGCAAGTTGTGACTCAATTGGTGCTTCCCTTCTTATATTTTATGTTCGGGTGGAATTACTACAATTATGTGGACCAAATTTGGTGGCATTCATTCTGTAATTTCCTTTGTGTTTGCATGAACCGTAGGAAATTGTGATCAATGTGGATGACCATATCGTTTCCTAGAATGCAATGCTTCCATTGGTGGCAAGATTGGACATCGAAACACATTTCCTTGTCATAGGTGGGGTAATTGTGTACCACATTTGAAAGAGTCTCACTATGATATGCCATTAGATGGCCATGCTAAGTGAGGACTACATAAACATCATAGTCTAAAGCATCTATCTCAGTTTCAAAGGGATATTATAGATCTAGTAAGGTAAGTACAAATGTTGAACATAAGCATTGCTTCAATTCCTCAAATGCTCATTGTTGTGACTTGGACCAAACAAATTTTCCCTTATTTCTCCCTTTGGTCACCTAGCTAAGGGGCCAAGCAATATTAGAGAATCTCAACACAAACATGTGATAGAAGTTGGCAAGGCCTACGAAGCTATGCAACTCTTTCAGATTTGTTGGGGTTGACCTATCAGAAATGGCTTGGATCTTGTCCAGATCCACATGCACACCATGTTCATTCATGATGTATTCTAGATACTAAATCATCTCCATGCCAAATGAGCATTTCTCTATATTGGCATATAACTTCTGTTATTATAGGGTGTTGAGGACTTGTTGAATCTACTGTAAATATTCTATTCATGTTTTATTGTAGATAAGGATATTTCATGTTAATATACAACCACAAAAGAATTGGTGAATGGTCGAAGAATTCCATCCATCATTATCATGAAATTCATTGGAGCATTAGTCTAGCCAAAAGGAATGACCAACCACACAAAAAGACCTTCTCAAGATTTGAAGGCATTTTTCCAAACATCGGTATTCTCAATGGAGACCTCATGATAGCCAGACTTTAGATCAATCTTACTGAAATATGTAGCACCCTTGATTTTTTCGAGAAGGTTTTCGTTCCAAGGAATGGGATATTGATTTTGAATTGTGATTTTGTTTAGAGATCTATATCCAATATAGAGTTTCCATGTTCCATGTTTTTTCTATACCAACACAATTGGGCTCTCATAAGTTGAGGGATTGGGTCGACTATGTCCCTTTTGGATTAAATCTTGAATATAGTGTTTGATTTCTTTATTTTCCATGAGGGAACTCCTATATATTGGCGCATCATGTAAAGGTTCCCTGGGTATCAAATCAATTGAATGCTTGACCTGGAAATGTAATGGAACCCTCGTGGGTGTGGTGAATATATCTCTGTATGCTTCAACTTTCTTGTCCACCTGCTTATTTTATTTGGAGAGACCCCATGTCGAGGTGGTGAATGTTGTTGTTATGTTTCATTCACCTTCAGAATGAATCATAAAGAGGATGAATTTCCTTATCTGGGATATTACCTTCCTCCACTACTTAGCTATGATGAGATACACTAGATCATGTAGAGTTTCTTTCCGCAAGTAATAATGATACTACACGGTCTAGTCTCCTACATAGTATGAAATTTCCACATATATGGTTGTATTAAACAAACATTACAAACTTCAAGCAGAACAACATCACACATTATCACATCTCTTAAGGGATTGATGTAGTAGGATAGGTGGCACTATTGATTGACGCAGATGCCACATCCTTGGGTCAGTCAACTGATGATGTATGGTTGTGGGTGTGGCACCATCGAAATCTTAAATATTTTAATGACCTGGACCGATATGAGGTTCTTGTAGATACCACCATGGGGTATTCACTGAGTGAGACTATGCCATAGCACATTTGGTCACGGGATGATAAAGAATACCCCTAATTTCACTAGATATTGATAAATACCTACCAAAATATTTTTGTTGATCCCACCTCCAAATTCATCTCTCCAATTAAGAAAGACCTATTTTTAGTGAATATCCCCTATGTTTAATAGATACACTTTTTGTACCCCCTAATACATATTAACCCCTTATACCCTACATACCCCTTCAACCCCCTATACCCTACATACCCCTTCAATGCCTACAATATATTGACAGTATTTTTCATAAATAAAAAACACCCCTTTATGGATGAACATTATAAGATATTCGTCAACAAGGTGAAGCCCCCATGGATACCACTAATGACAATGAAATGTAGTGGATTCCATTGAACCCATAGTTGTGAATGGAAGAGGTGTTCCCCTTCCTCTGAATCCTTTGATTCTTCTCATTGGATGTTTTCGGTTGCGATAGTGGAACTAGGTTCCACATCAATTATTCACTTTCCCTTTTATTGCTCTGAAGCAGAGCCTTAGCCAGGATCCAGTTATGGTGATTTCATCTTAGCTAGCAATTATTATTTTGAGTGGCATTCATTAGTGTTGTTCCAAGAAATTTTGTGGAACTCACACCACTTGTCGGTGTCCTTGTTTGATTTACCGTTAGACTTCTTTACCTATGACTTGGGTTAGTTGTCAGGATTTTGGTCGTCCTTGATCTGTATTTTACTATGTGAGTTAGGAGCACATTTTCTATACTTATATTGTAGTTTATTTTCAAACCTAAACTCTCATTTATTCTTTTTATTAAACTTTTTCTCGATCTTGACAGTGTACCGATAAGCAATTCCCAGTAAGTATATGTCAAGAAAATCCATCTATGATTGAATGTACTTGTGTAGGCCACTGCAATACTTTAGGACCGGGTTCCATTTGGAGTCTCTAATACCCAATTTTGAGCACAAGGCATGAAATATATTAGTAAACTCTAGCACTTCTTGGTATCTCTCCTATAAGAAAGCCATCCATTTGGTATACTGGTCATATAGTTACTGATAGGGTAAAATTCTTCCTTGATGGCATAAAAAAAGGACACCCAAGTTGGTTTTGTCCTATATATTTTAGACTCATCTCTCACATGCCTCTTGTAGTACCCATCCCACTAGTATTTGATATGGGGGAGGGACCTAAGGAGTGTGAAGGTGATCTTTTTCATTGTTGAAAAAAAATTGATTATAAAAGTAACCCTCTAATATATTTAAAGGTTTCTCCAAATCATCTGCATCTATATTTCCTTCAAATAATGGAATGTCAAAGTTAACTTGTACCTTGAAGGGAGTCACACCTCCGAAATAGCTACTCATTGAAGGTGCATCTACCACCATCAACATTTGTCAAAGGATTTGAGAGAAGTTATCCATCATCTCGTTCTCCTATCACACAAGGGATTCCTCGAACAACAAAGTTAACATGATGTCTCTTTTCTTCTCCCACCCTGTGAGGTTGTTTGGGGCTGTTATAGCTGATTTTATCACACATGGTAGATCACATATATATCACCTTCCTTGTCCCTCTACAGACTCTTTGGACCCCATGGACTATTTTTGTACATTTCCATGTCCCTAAAAACACCTGTTATTTGTTGTACGCGACTTTTAATCCCTTTTCCGTGTATATACGCGGATATTACCCTTAAACCCATGTACATCAGGATATGTGCAAAAGGACAAATATTTTTGGAGTTTTCCTTGATGTGGATCTGAGTCACTTGTCTCTTGTCCTTCCATATGCCTCGAGATCACTCGGATTTGACCTTCCATTACCCCATTGAAGCACTATATAAGGAACCCTTTGGAGACATTGAAGGGAAGAGGAATTAAAGAGCAAGAAAACTATAGTCCATTGTTGTCGTAGCTTTCTTATACTTGAGTCTGCATCCCTTTGTCCCTTGGAGCACTTTGTGTTCTTCCCAAGCTTGCCTTTGTTTGTGAGCTTGCTATCGAGAGATGGAGGATTGAGGTGGTGGAGGACTCAGTTTCTCCAGTTCACAGACGTGCCGACAGAGGTTGTCACTCATGTAATCTCTGATTTATATTAATAGAAATATATTTTCTTGTCCAATGATGTGCATTTAAATGAATATTGAATCCATGGATGCTTTTGATTGAATCCATAGAGCAAATTGCTAACACAAGCAGGATTGGAAAAAGCTCAATGAGGATCTACATCAACCATCCGGAATAAGGTATGTTTCGAGATCTTTTAGTGTCAGATGTTTTATTTCTCTTGCATATTGGGAAGGGATTGATTTTTGCGGTTTCTCTGTCTGTTGTGGTACATCCCAAGCCATAGGAGGTTTTCTTCGTAACAGGGGAGACAAGAATGGGTTTCCCTAAGCTCAACTAGTTGGAGACTCAACTTTCGATATTCAAATCTTGTCAAGGACATGTACTAAGAAACCACAAGAGAAGATTGCTCTAATACCACTGATCCATATTTATGTGATAAAAAAATGAAAGAGAATAAATATATTCACATACAAATGAAAGAGGGCGTGTG
>LPNX010740480.1:0-7500 GCA_001517045.1 Pseudotsuga menziesii | reverse complement strand
TAGATAATAAATAAAAAAATTAAAAATATTATATTTATTATTGGAAAAATAGTCGTGCACTAGTACTATATGTTCTCTATATGTATACCGATTTTCGTAAGTTTATTCCATCATTTAGTCACTCAGACGCTGCACCCAGAAAAACATATACCTTATAATTTGTCCAAAAGATAAAAAGTTCCCGTTAATAAATATCTAACTTCAGATAGTTAACAGCATTTTCAATAGAAAAAAATTATATATTTGGAAAGGTCATTCAATTTCCTACATTTCTTATGTTTTACTAATCGCAAGCTTCATTGTGTAAGTGTCTCAAAATATCCATGCAAGTTGATGGATGTCTATTTTTTTCAGTTTTCTATTGCATCTAACACGCCAAAAGGGACCCTCATCTTTGTGCACTCACCCAAGAGTGTAAACTTAAATTCTATTAAATGAATGACACAGAACAAACTGCAAAGTAAAAACAACTACAATGGTGGTAGCTATATCTTTGAGAAGAGATGTGGTGGCTATGCTCGTTAGTCACAACATGAATACAAAACAAAGCCAGAGGGACTTTTATCATAAAAACTTGAAAATGAAGAAACCCTGAAGCTAACCCTAAGAGATGAATCGTCAAAAGGGTTGTGGGCCCCGAGGTGGTTAGTTGATATGTCGACTTCTCGAGGACATAACTTTTGCGTACGATCTCTGTTTGGGGTGCTCTTTTAGGGCCATAAGACAACCCGAGGTGTTTGGGACCTTTAAAAACATAAATAGGCAGCCACGTAAGAAAGACTATTTTGAGCTAGTGGAATATATGGGTCGCCATGGATGATCCATCTAGATCACAAAGTCATAAGTTCCTTATTTTTTCTTATATATGTGGCAACTAAAGTGTCCTTAAAGGAGATCATGATTGTGCATCAACCTCTTATTTAATTATTAATTGTCAATCATTGGATTATGATTAATCATTTTTATTAATTTTTCATGATTGGATTGTGATTAATCATGCTTATTAATTATTTATGATCAAATCAATGTGTATCCTTTTGTTTTTGGTTTTAAGAGAAACTGAAGTGGAGACATATTAAATAATGTGAATACTATTAGCTTATTCCACTTGCTAGGGGAGTGTTCATTGGCTTCTAAATTTTGGATAAGGTGGTCGGTTGATCTTACCACTCTCATCCAAGTAAGTGTGGGTGTTCTTCGAAAGGGGAGGAAATGGACTAACGAGGAAGGCATGGAGGAATGGGGATAAGAGGGAGGAAGTGAAAGGGAGAAGGGGTTGTTTTTGCAGGGTAGGAGAGAAAACTAAAATTGATTTGTGGGGTTGTTGTTTGTTAATTTCACCGACACTAAGGCTGGAATAGTGAGAAGTTTTCTAGAGCTAGACCATTGGAGAAAGACAATTGGATTTCATAACTTGAATATATTTACTTGGTAAACCATTCACTTCCTCCACTTTAAATTTGTAAATTGAATATATGCCATCTATGTTTATGCTCTCAAGGAAAAAGGAACTAATGTTTCAAATTATAAATTTACTCAATGTTATGATTCAAATATATAGATTTTAAGTTAGATTATCTATTGTTTTTAGTATTTAAACACTCAGCTTCTTAGAACATAATTAAAAGATGAAAAATAAGCCTCTTACTTAAAATTAATATATATATATATTAAAAAAACAGAGACTAAAAAGAACATAGAAAACTCATACATATTTGGTTACCAAGAAACCGTTAAAATGCTTAATTGTTTGAATATACATATACTTTATAGAAGCATAATATTTGAATATACATTATAGAAGCATAATAGAGAAATCGACAGACAGAGTCACTTTACAGCAGTACATTTTGAAGTAAACATGTTCATTGAGCGAATGAGCTAATGGTCTAACATAACTCAAAAAAAATTAACCAGCACTATAAAATGTATAACCATGATATTCACCATAAAATTTATTACCTTGCGTTTGTTACATTTGAAAGAATACAACATTTCATGCTGTTTTGAATGTTTTCTAATTTTAATACACCAACAAAAACTGAAAAATAATAATCAGATTTCATATAGAAACAAGATCTAAATATGAACTTTATTTAGTAAAGTGATGATTGATATAAGACCTTGATAATTGATGTATATGGCAGAATTGGTAAAGTAGCTAAAAGAACAGAATTATTGAAAAGAATAGGATTATCTAAGAGAAGAGACAATCTATAGTAAAAATTAAAAGTTATAAAAATTAAATCAAATTTATAAACATATATTAATTAGAAATATTTTTTTAATATTCCATGAACCAAAAAAGCTATAACATAAATTCACTAAATAAAAACCCAAGACATAGCCCAACACCACACTACCAATCTCATTCTTATAATTTTGGCTGAATATATGAAAAGGCAATACATATAATCTTCCACATGAATATGCCCAGCTTGTAATAACATTAACAAACAGAATGGGCAGGCTACCAATCTCATTCTTATAATTTTGGCTGAATATATGAAAAGGCTATACATATAATCTTCCACATGAATATGCCCAGCTTGTAATAGCATTAACAAACAGAATGGGCAGGCTATTACACGAAGCCACCATAGCCAGACATAAGATTATCCCATGGAACAGTAGAACGGTGAATGTTTCCATGATAAGAGTCATATGGTGAAGGAGTACCAGCGGAGTAAGCTGCTGATCCGAACACATGATCTAAAGTAGCAATCCTCCTCTGAAGAAACAAACAACCGGTGCGAGCAAAAGTAGAGAGTTGCATAAGCATTAATGGTATGTTCCTGCTTGACGGAATGCATAACACCAGTGTGGAGACGAGATCCAACACGACTTCCATATTATAAATAATATACTACGGATTTGAGCAGCACTTTCAATCCGTCAAGGCAGCAGATAACATTTGCAACCTCGCTATTCAAAGATCATAAGCTGCCGAAATTGGAAACAGTTGCTAGAAAGCCCAGAAATGCACTTATTCTTCCTGGTGCACACCTTAAATGCTGGGGTTCTTATTGCATCCCATGAGCCTGTGCTGTCTGTCTCGCTTCCTTGCTTGGGACACTGCAAAGAAGCGTAAAATGAAAGGCAAGACAATGATAAAATATCGCCACCACCATTTACACGCAAAGGCCCCACATTGTTAAAGTCTAGATTCCGTTGTTGAATAATAGCACCGTCGAGACACGCAAAGCCCCCACGTTGTCCCGTACCCTGCCAGTCCAATCTACTGATACCCTCTGTCTCGTAACGACTCTCGTTAGTGTAGTTGCCTTGTCGCTTTCACCTTCCAGGGATTCCTAGAACATCACATGATTTTCTAACTTACATTTGGTGGAGAAAATTATTGAGTCTACCACAGCTCAATGATTGTTGTTTTAACAGAGAAAATTATCATGCCTGTCGCTGCAGCATTAATTGGCCTGCAACAGGCTGTGTATTTCTCACCAAAATCTAACCGTCAGCAATAAATCTATTTAGCAATCATTGCTTTGCCGCATAGGCATGCTAAGGCTGCATTAATTAGTGTACAGCCAGCTAAATATTTTTCACCAAAATTTAACTGTCAACAAAAAATCTAGTAATCATTGCTTTGCAGCATGATTCTATGGAGTAAGCTAGCTGTGGAGCAATCCTCCCTCATTGGACGGAGGAGGAGCAAAGTTAGCGTTGACTTTGCTCCTCCTCCGTCCGATGGAGGGAGTTTTGCTCCACAGCTAGCTCACTCTTCTATTCTATTACAAGTAAACAATCATTAATAAAAAATGTCATTCCCAAGGTTCCACATTTATTATTTAATGGTACAATTGCCTTAAACAATTTTGTTCCTATTGAAAATAGGTTTTCATAATTGATTACACTTTAGGTTTTCATAATTGGTTACACTTTAGAGAGAGCACTCTGGGTAACTGGTGGTAGTGGAGTGCTAACACTTTCACCTTATGCTCTGGACCAGTGACAAACACAAACTCTGAGTTGCTGAGTTGCTTATTTTTTGGTGTTTTTTTTTACTTTGCAAAATGAGATTATATTTTTACAAGTATCTGGGAATTCACAATGGATTATCAAAGCTTGATAACCTATTCCTGTCCCATTAGCTATCTAGAATTGCAGATCTTTGTGTTTTGGGAACTACAAATAAATTATACACAAATAATTTAACACTGCGGATTCTCTCTAAGAGAGCACTTCTTTGTGACAAGGTTATCTTATTATACATACAGAATTTAACACTACGGATTCTCTTAGATGCACTTCTTTGTGACGAAGGTTCTCTTCATTTTCAAGAATATATTGAAGAGGAACTTGTGTCATTTGACTAGGTCATTGCCTCCTAATAGCTTGTCATATTTCTCATTACTCCATTGAAGGTGGCTTAGCATATATGACCTTTTATGTTATGTAATCTGTGCCAAATTTCTAATTAACATTGCAAGACAATCTTCTGAAACTTGACCAGGATAGTCGTGTATTAAATCTATGATCTGCTCGCATGGCTTGAGTTTTTTTGTTTTACATCTTTGTCTGGAGATGATTCAGAGAATTCATATGTATTGTCTTATTTTGATTCATAATATTGAATAGTAATAAAAGTTATTTTTCAGGTGAGAGAGATCACCTATATCTTTTATCACTTATATTCCTTATTACTTATATAGATGTATCACCTATATCATTTCTTTAGTATTTAAGTAGATTTACTTAAGCTCTCTCTCTCTATGAGAGGTCATAAATTTGAACCTTAAGTTTTTTGAAATTTAGACTTTTTACTAAAATAGTTTTGCACCTTTACTATACATAATTTTTAAAGAAGTATAAATTCCTTATATATATAAACATAGTATACTTGATTATTTATATAACAAATAATTTTAAATAACAGATAAAAACAACAACATTTTTTTTAATAAATTGACAATAAAATTTTAATATTATCATTATTACTTTATTTATAGTTTAAGTATATTTGGCCAACATATATGAGACCCATTACGATAAAAGAGTTTCAAAGCTGCCTGAACAGTTGAACCCTGCACACACGTCTCCAAATATGAATAATGAGGTAGAGACATTACACTATATTAAATAGTGAAATGTAAAAATTAATATGTATATATTTATATTAAGTAGTGATATATATATAAAATTGTATTTATATTTTTTTCTTTAATTAAATAAATAAATATAATTTTGAATATATATATATATATATAAAAGAAAATAAATATTGTTTAAATAATAATAAATTTTCACATGCTTTGTAGTGAAACAAGGTGCTAGATAATTCTTGAAACTTCATGGAATAAAATAATGTGTTATTTTTTTTACACCAAGAGGGTTAATATGAATATAGCTTTGTCATAATGTGGTGCATACACCCATATTACAAGGTAGTTTCCAAATATTTGCTATAATAGTGATTCCTAACATTTTGATTATAGTGATTTAGGAATGCTTTTCTTAAAGCTTGAAGTATACAAATAAAATTCTAAAGATAAACAAGTGAGTGCCCCACACATATATATGATATCACTATTATAAGAATTCATTGCTCTTAGAAAATAATCAATGTTGAGAGACAAGAAACAAACAAGCTCGCCCTTCTCCTTTTACTTTGATAAATGCTTTTCAATGAAACTTCATTGAATCCAATATAACCTGCATAGATCCATCTTAAATTTNTCAATGTTGAGAGACAAGAAACAAACAAGCTCGCCCTTCTCCTTTTACTTTGATAAATGCTTTTCAATGAAACTTCATTGAATCCAATATAACCTGCATAGATCCATCTTAAACTTGGATCTACTACCCACCAAGAGGGATGCAATTTCTTGAACTGTAAATATTTGTATCTCAATTTTTTTACATGTTTAGAAAAATTTACATGCAAGTTTGGGAGGATTTATGTTGGTTTTAGTTTTAATTTTTGTTTAATAAGCCTACATGGACTTTTTTAGTTACTTTTCATTGGTTTAATTTTTTTATTTTATGAGCCAACATGAATTTATTTTTGTAATTACTTATTATTTTTNGTTTAATAAGCCTACATGGACTTTTTTAGTTACTTTTCATTGGTTTAATTTTTTTATTTTATGAGCCAACATGAATTTATTTTTGTAATTACTTATTATATTTTGTAGTGTTACATTATGTAAGTGACAACATCTCCCCCATACTAGGTTGTAGAGAACCTAGTTACTCTTGGTGCAATAAATATTTCTATTTAATGTTGGCCATTATTATAAATAATAATTTCTCTTATTTCATTAATCCTATATCATATTAACTCCTACTAAGTTAAGTTAAAAGTGTCGCTTATTTCTCATATAGATGCAAACATNAATGTTGGCCATTATTATAAATAATAATTTCTCTTATTTCATTAATCCTATATCATATTAACTCCTACTAAGTTAAGTTAAAAGTGTCGCTTATTTCTCATATAGATGCAAAAATTGGTGATGAAATCATGTAGCAATCGATAATTTAGCTTTAGTTGGAGGATGTTTATGTTGGCCAATAAAATATACATTCTTGGGACAATTATGAAGGTAATTAGTACATGTTTCCAAGAATGTGTCTACAATGAATGGCTTATGGAAATCAAGCACATTATGAGTTAGATGAAATTCAAGAACTTCCTCTTTCACTTGGGGTGCTTTTCCTCTTTCAATTGGGGTGATTAAGAGTTCTTGAAATTATTCACATTCTTGATAACATGTATGCTAAGTTGAGTTCTTAGGTAAAATTAGAAGGAATTTGTCCTTTTAAGTAAAGCAATACATGTAATAGCCAAGAGCTTGTAGTTCATCCTTTGGTGCATTGTTTTTGTAAATGAAGCCAAACTCTACTCCCCATGTAGAAATATATTGGAACTTTATACTAGTCATGCCAGAGCTTATACTTGGCCCAGATGTCAGTCAGAACATGTAGAAACTATATATGGATTTGAGCTAGTTTTGCATGCACTAAAACAACATGTTGTTGTTTTAGTGATGAGAAAGAGTAGGTGGAAGAAGAACATGGGTCTCATAGTGTAATATCCTAAATTTTGGACCTAACATTTATGGGCATGAGCCCCATTGATTATGATGTTACCTTGGTGATTTATTTTGATATACTCAGTCAAAGACCCCACTGCATATGAACATGATGATTTGTTTGATATACTAGGCATAAGCCAATTGCATATTTTTATAACTAGATGTTGTTCTTAGGTTATTTGTCTTATTTTTTTCAAGCATTGGTTTACTGTGACTTTACATTTTAAGTTGGTTTTGAGAATTTTTGGCAATCGGTACTTTTTGTTTGATTTAATGCTTTTAATGATTTGATGATTTGATTATTTTAGTTTTAAGGTTTGTTCTTTGGGCTTATTAGTTAATATATATATCTTTAAGGTCCCAAAAACTTATAATAAAGTTTATTTCAAAGTTTTAGCTTATGACTAACCTTTGTTTTTAAGCCTTGGTTAAAAAATATGCAAAA
>LPNX010740458.1:73767-100498 GCA_001517045.1 Pseudotsuga menziesii | reverse complement strand
AAAAAAATTAATCTTTCTGATTTTTGGCACGGTTAAAAGAAAAAATCCATGCGCCGTCGGAAAAAACCGTCGGATTTTGGATCAAAATCTAGTAGTGTCAGACAGCTGATTCTATTGCCTTAGCAGCCACACATTTCAGGATTCCAAACCAAACTCAGTTAAAGTACCCTATTGAAGTCAGATACAGGCCTTCAATACCTGATAATATCAAACATTGGAGGGTTTTTGAAGATGACATAGAAATAAAGAAATTTCTGGAATTGACTGGTGAGTTTTCAAATATGTTGATTGATCAATATGAGGAGGAGGAAGTTGAAGAGTTTAATGAATGTTCAGAAAATGAGATTGTTGGACATAAAATTATTGAATTGAAAAGTAATTTTATTCCCAAAGGATTGGTCCCCCTTGAAATAATTTTCTCAAAAGTTGATACTCCTTTGAAACCAACAATGCAATCTTCAAAAGAGAATGTTGTAGAATGTAATATTGGCACAGAAGAGAAGGCATAGGATGGTGAAATTTTCTAAATCTCTTTCAGCTGGACAAAGAAACATTTACATTAAATTGTTGAAGGAGAATGTTGATGTATTTTCTTAGTCCTATGAGGACTTGAAAACTTATGACACAGGTATTATTTAGCATAAAGTCCCTTTAAAACCTTTCAGAAAGAAATTAAGAAGGATAAGCCTTTATTCCCAGTCATAGAGAAGGAGGTTAAAAAATTATTGGATGTAAAAATCATTGTTCCACTCAGATATTCATCATGGGTGGCTCACCTAGTTCTAGTCAGGAAAAAGAATGGGGAGATAAGATTATGTGTGGATTTTCATAATCTAAACAGAGCTTCACTAAAATACAATTACCCATTACCTAAGATTGAGCAGGTTTTGCAGCAAGTAATGGGAGCTCAAAGAATCTCAATGGTGGATGGATTTTCTAGGTATAATTAGATTGTTATGCATCCAGATGACAAGGAGAAGACAACTTTTCCCACTCCTTGGGGTACTTTCATGTATGACAAAATGCCATTTGGTCTAATGAATGCCAGTGCGACATTTCAAAGAGCTATGGATATATCCTTTGTTGGGGAAAAAGAAAAGTTTGTTGTAATTTATTTGGATGACATTACGTATTTTCACAATCTAATGAAGAACATCTAAAGCACCACAAACAAACCTTTTTGAAATGCAGGAAATATGGATTGTCACTAAATCCAAATAAGTCACACTTTGTTGTTCAGGAGGGAAAACTCCTGGGACTTTTGGTTTCAGCGGATGGAATAAGAATTTACCCTGAGAGAGTTAAAGCCATTTTAAAAATCAGTTTTCCAAAAAGTAAGAAGGATGTTCAGTCATTTACTGGTAAGATTAATTTTCTGAGATGGTTTATTCCTAATTTTGCTGAAACTATAAATCAAATAACAGTTATGTTGAAGAAATATCAAGAAGTGAAATGGACAGCAGAGGGTAAGAATTCATTTGAGAAGATAAAGAAGGCCCTTACAGAAGCTCCACTGTTAGTGAGCCCTCATTTTTTGAAATATTTTCTAACGTTTTCCTTTGCATCACACAATACAATAGTTGTTGTTCTACTACAAGAAAATGCAGAAGGGCTGGAGTAGCCAATTGCTTTCTTTAGTAAGACTCTAATGGATTCAGAATTGAAGTATAGTACTTTGGAAAAGCAAGCATGTTCATTGGTAAAAGCATTGAAATTTTTCAAAACTTATATTTTACATTCAAACATCATTGCTTATGTTCCTAATGTTGCTAGAAAATACATTTTGACTCGGCCAGATTCTGAAGGAAAGAGAGGGAAGTGGATTGCAAATATCATGGAGTATGATGTGGAAATCAAACCTACTAAGCTAGTGAAGGGACAAGGTTTGGCTAAGTTGTTAACAGACTCAAATTGTGAAGCTCTTGGCCTCCATTTGATGGCAGAACAATCACTACCAGAAGAATTGTGAGTAGAGCAGGACAAAGAGCAAATTATGGATAGGAATGCAAACTTAGTTTGGTATGCTGACATAGTTTATTTCTTATTACATTTACAGTGTCCTGATAATTTAGACAAAGAATCATTTAGATCATTGAAGTTCAAGGCCACTACACACTGTTTAATAGATCATCAATTACTTTGGAAGGATCCAGGAGAGGTATTGCTCAGATGTTTAGATAAGTCAAAAATTGAAGAAGTTATTTCAAAATGACATGAGGGTGTTTGTGGAGGACATAAATACTGGAAGGATACTACTTACAAAATCTTGAGATCTGGATATTATTGGCCTTCTATGTTTTCGGATGTATATCAACATGTAAGAGCTTGTGTTCCATGTCAAAAGTTTGCTGGTAAACAAAAATTGTGTCTTTAATATTAAATCCCATTGTAGTTAATGCTCCTTTCTAGTAGTGGGGTTTAGAATTTATAGGATAAATAAACCTTGTTTCTTCTAGACAACATAGATGGATACTTACAGCCACATATTTTTTCACCAAATGGGTAGAATCCATTCCTACTAGGAATGCAACTAATAAGGTGATAATTAATTTTATTCAAGAGAATATCCTGAGTAGGTTTGGATGCCCTAAAATATTGCTGATTGATAATGCTAAAGCCTTTAAGTCTAAGACTATGGTTACATTCTGTAAACAAAATGGAATTGTTCTGAAAAATTCTACACCTTATTACCCTTAGGGAAATGGGCTAGCTGAATCAACAAATAAAAACATTATTCAGAGCATTAGAAAGTTGTTAAGTCAAAATAAGAAGTCATGTGATTCAATGCTAAAATATGCACTTTGGGCAGATAGGATAACTACTAAGAAGGAAATTAGTTCCTCTCCATTTCAATTAGTGTATGGTATTGATGCTGTATTTCCAATTCAACTAGGTCTTCCAATAATAAAATTCTTTCAAGATAGTTTGGAGGAACCTAATGATATTCAAAGGAGAATATTTTCACTTATTGAATTACAACAAGAACGTGAAGCTGTAGAAGAAAAGGCTCAAATATACAGAAAGGAAATCAAAGAAAGGTTTGACAGCAAGATTAAGGAGAATACCTTTTCTTGTGGAGAAATGGTTTTAAGGTGGGATGCTCGAAAGGAAGAAAAAGGTAAGCATGGTAAATTTGACAATCTATGGTTTGGTCCTTTCATAATTTTGAAGTTGTTGGAGAACAATACCTTCATATTGCAGAACTTGGAAGGTGAGGAATTGTCTAATCCAGTGAATGGACGATTCCTCAAGCACTTTTACTGTTAATGAAGGTATAAGACTTGTATTTGATTATATATACCATTATGATAGAGATTGAATAAAGACTCCATAACCCAATGTAATTTTTGCAAAGTAACAGACAGGAGTAGTTAGATAGCATGAGGCACTGGTCTACAGGTTCTTGAAGCCTCACAAGGAGGACTTCACCCTGCAGCAAGAGTCGATGTTAGAACTAGATTTTTTTCTTAGTTTATCGGATCTTTTTATCCTAATTTTAAACTTTTTAGTTTATTATGATTTTGCATTTTATGTTGGTTTAAATAATTTTTTGACATCAAGTAGTTTTTGTTGGATTTAATGCTTTTAATTCTTGAATGATTTCATTATTTTTTGGTCTTAAGGTTTGTCTTTTGAGATTATTCGTTAATATGTACATATTTAAACTTTCAAAATCTTATAATAAAAGTCTTTTTCAAACTTGATGCTTTATTACTAACCTTTTTCTTAAAGCATTGGTTACAATTATGCAAAAGAATATTCCTGTAGCAAAGGAATGAAGGTTAAAGAAGAATATCGCTACAAGAAAGTCGAGGCACTAAAAAAAATTGTAATATCAAGTCGTGAGTTTTTCAAAATCACAAATGATGGAAGTTTTTACATTTGTAAAGACAAAATGATACATGTATAGACCTCAATAATCATTATGACAAGTGTGCAAGATAAGGTAAAGATTACGCAAGTAAATCGTAGCTATCTGAAATCTTGAAGAGTGGAAATTTCTTAAACATTTGTGATAGCACATCCTCGGAGCATGTTCAGAGCCAGTGACGAGTTTGATCGGCGTATAAGAAGCTATAGAGATCATGGTTATACCTGTCAGTATTTCGTTTGATGAAATTGTGAAAGAAGCGCTTGAAGATTTGGGCGGTTGCAGAGTAAGGTACTAAGAGCTGCTAAATATTGACCATAGGAGGTTAGCTCATCATCACCATAACTGTATGCTCATGTAGTGCAATTATTGACCAGGATTAGGGGCAGCATTGACATAGTCTTATGACATTAAAAAAAATCGTAATCCTGTGAAATACGATTTGTTTGATTTATCAATTCCATTGTGTAGAGAATTATTTCAAATTTTCCTGAACTATTTGTAAGAAAGATACAATTAAGATTTAGTGCAGAGAAATGAAGAGGAGTGGTAAAACCAACAGGGCCAAACCTACTGATATGGGTTGGGCTAATAGCTTTCCCGAATGTGCAAAATTGTTCCAGAGAGCTCGTTGGTTTAAGTACTTTGAAAATATTGATGGTTTTCATTCTGAAGTATCATATGGGTTTTCCCAGGGGTTAGATAAAGATACGGTTTTGTTCAATACCCTAAAAAATAAGTTAACGATAGAAATGATAGCTGAAGTAGCAAACATTGCATATGAGGGAGAATTTTGGTTCAATAAAATACCCTTCACCTTTGATCTTAAAAATTTCATTTTACCTGGGGTGGAAGGCATAGACTAGGGAAAAGGTGTGCAATTAGATAAATTTGGGCCTGAGTGGAGAGAAGCCATTAAAATCTTACAAAGTTATATCACCTGTGAAGGAAGATTCGCTTTAGTATTCAAATATCATATTAGATTTCTACAGCATCTAAACCAAGAGTCCATGATGAATCTACCCCTTTTCTTTCTAAAGAGCCTGTAGAAAATGTCAAGTAGCGTAAAAGGACATAAAGATCATACCCAGCAATCTATTTTCCACCATGGCCTAATAAAACTAATCATTTGCATTGTTCTTCAGAAAAAGGGTGAAACTTGGGACTACTTCTTATTCTGGTCAGGCTTCCAGAGTGAAAAAGAGGACCAGTCAAAAAATAGACAGGTGAACAAACATTACACCCTGGTTAAAAGATTAAAGAAGGAAGTCATTGATGAGTCAGTAGAAGAAAATGTTCAAGAGGAGTCTTTAGCTCAGAAGCTCGAAGAAACTGTATGTGAAGAGCAAAGAGAGATTTATGAGGGTAATCAGATAGAAATTTTTGAAAATGTAGAAGAAGTCCAGGTAGCAGTTTCGAAACGGGAAGAAGAAAGGAAAACGGTTGAACATGATCAAGATTTCCTGGATATTCAAGAAAACATAGCAGATGTTTTTGTTCCAGGAAAGCTTAAAGCTGAGAACATACAAATTCGAAGTAAGAAACTCAAAGGAAAGTCAATGGTTGAACTAAAGAATGAAGGTGTAGAAATCTCCAGTATAAAGTTTCATGGGAAGTCTTATGCAATGATAGGAGAATGAAATTGGAGACCCAAAACAAGAGCAAAGAATAAGTTAAGACTTAACATGAAAAGAATTTTAAACCCTAGATTGATGAAGGAAAAAATTACTAAGATTTAAGATTCATCATCCCAAGAATATGTGGAAAAAAAGGAGAGTCTTAGTGCTGAGCAGGCTCAAACTAGGAAACATCATTCAGTGATGTTGGAATCATCTACAAATAAAATGAAAATTGCAGAGAAGTCAATGGATTGCAACACTAAAGGGGTTGGATCCCCAGAGATTCCTGTAGTGTCAGAAGTATTCAAGAATGAAGAAGATGATGATGTAATTTTCAAGAAACTGAATATCCCATGTTTATCAGAAAAAGCTTCCCCATTTCAAGAAGGAAAATGCATAGACTCAGAAAATGAAAATCTTCATAAGACTGTTAAACAGTATAAGTATCAAATCGATTTTCTGAATTAAAACAATGAGGGTTTGGTCATGGAAAATAGGAGATTAAGGGAGGATATTGAATATATTAACACACATTACCAGGAGCTAATTGTTGTTTCAAAAGAATCTTTAAAAAGGAATAGGAAGACTCAAGGTAAACTTGAGGATTTGAACTAGAAAATATAGGATTTGACTTAGTAGAATCAAGAACTATCAAGGAAAGTTGAAGATTTGGAAGTTGAACATCAAAGGACTAGAAGACAATCTAATGCTTTAGAGGGAATTTCCTTGTTAGCCGAAGCAACTAAGAACTTGTGAAAACTATTAGTGATAGTTGTCCAAGTAATATTTTTTTAATATTAAGGTGTGTATTTTGAAGACAATTATTTTGAAGCGATTTCGAACCTTAACCTAAAAGTGAGTTAAAGTAGTTATGTAACTGCTTCTTTATGAAAGATGGATAAAAGGTAGGAAATAAGACATTGGAGGGGTTCAAATTTTCACACAAGGAGAGGCCTTTTTGTGCTGTGATCTCTCAAGTTAGCACTCACAACTCTTATATAAGTGGATGACTATTTTTTGATTATATATAAAATGGTAAGCTATTTTACCTGTTATGCTGTCTCATTTCTAATCAGGTTGATCACTCAGTTGATAACTTCATTTCTTGTTTAAAGGTTTTATTCATGTAAATGCTTATAGCCTGTGGATGAAATTAGTGTTTCATGTGTAATTTTTATGGTTTATTGGAATATGTTTGGTCCCCTATTCATCTACTTTTGCATAATTTAGTTTTGTATTAACTTGTTGTTTTTTTTCCTCCTTGTTAATGAAGTTTTTAACCAAAGCTATTAACCAAAACCCTAAAAAACCAATTCTATTTTATTTTTGTTTGAGATTGTGTTAGCTTGTTCTTGTGGTATTCTAGGAACAATTTCTAGCTTTAACATCTTTGGCGTCATTTCCAGGGATGAAACTAAAGGTATATATTCCCTGATTTTTCATCATTCAACTGATTTTGAAGGGTGAGCAAAATCAGCAAATCTTTTAGACTACTATTTCACCAAGGAGTGTCCATAGTGGCTACTAGAAGGATTGGAACCAGGAGAAAACCTACTTCACCTTTGCTTCCAGGTATTCCTGATCCAGAACATATTTTGAAGGAAGCTAGGAAAATTTAGAGATCATAGTCTTCTCATGCTTTATACCCTTCTGAGTTTTTTGACCTAATTTCACCTTTTTCACATTCAGAAGAGAAAAAAGAAAATTTTTCATTGTCAATACCTACTTTACCAGTTAGCATCTTTCAGTTTTTTACTAACCCACAGTCCTTTAAGAAAGAAAAAACTCAGTCTCCTGGAAAGATCCCTTTGTTTCAATTCAAAACCAGCAAAATCTTGTTTCAACCCTGTTCCATTCTAGTAAACAAACCTTTGCCATCACCAAACCCTAGTAGCTTCACAATGGCAGCTCAGCAACCTCTAGACATGATAGATAGAATGGTGGCTTCTAGGTATGCACCATTAGTCCTTCCTCATCCATTGAATGCCCTTCCAGGAGGGGATTATTAGAAATATTTACCAAGGTTCAATGGGCAGGGAGAAACAACTGCTGAAGAGTATTGGGATGCCTTTCTTAGCTATGTAGACAACCAAAACATTGAAGCAAAATATGTATGGATGAGAGTGTTTGTGCAAAGTCTGGATGGGGAGGTTAGGAAGTGGTTCAGGTAATTACCAACAAATTCAATCACCTTGATAGAATAGCTACAGGATGCATTTATGAGGCAATGGGGTGATACAAAGGATCACACTTACTATATTACTGAATTTGGAGCCTTAAGGAGGGACAAGGATGAAACCATAGAAGATTTTTGTAAAAGATTTAACAAGATGTATGGTAGAATTCTGGCAGAAATTAAACCCTCTGAAACTTCAGCAAAGCTTACTTATGACAATGCTTTTGATCATGAATTCTCTTTACACCTGAGAGAGAGGAGACCAGTTATCTTATTGAACATGCAAGAAGTTGCTTTAGAGGTAGAGTCCAATATTCTAGCTTCAAACAAACTTAAAGTGAGTTCAGATCAGCAAATAAATGATAGAAATGGTAAGAAAGAAGTGATTCCAACATCCTCCACATCACAGTCAGCTGATAGTAAAATTGATGAAATGGCTAAGTTATTCAAAATCTTAACAGCAAAACTTGTAAATTGGAAATGGAAAAGACTTCAAACAGACCTACACAAGAAGGAGAAAGAAACCCTAATAATCCTAATCAATTTAGGCGTCAGTTTGCACCCAGATTTATCCCTATGGAGCGAAGAACCAATGATATGCAGAGAGAGAGGAGAGAAAATGAAAAGCAAATAGTTCCCCCTTGTCACATGCCCCAATATTGCAAAAACAATTTTATATTATTTGATGTTAGNAATTTTATGCTAAGTTGTAATTGATGACTCAGCAGAGTCAAGGATATTTAATGTAATTCTGAATATTTTATTTATAAATAAATAAAGGAGGAGACAACAACTTAGGAGAATTGTTAAAAGAGTGTTTGTTGGTCAAATTGGTGGAGGGGACTGGGTGGAGAGAAAACTGACATGTGGCAGCATCCTCAAACCACTTCCAATTGTTGCAGGTGGCAACCTCCCTACATTTGGGGTCGTGATTCCCCAAGAAAGTGGAATTAGAGCAGGTGGCTCAATTAATGAAAACTGACCCAAAAGACCTAGGAAATCTTTATAAAATTTCCCATTGAAGAGAGCTGAGGCTGCTCATTCTAGAGAAGTGATCATTCAGGTTGAATGAATGTACTATAGAGAAATTCAATGGAAGGGAGTTTGGAAAATGTTTGAGGGGTTAACTACTGATTGATCCAGTTGGAGCTTTTGGGCTGAAGATCATACTGCTAAGAGCGAAGTATTTTTACTGAGATATTGGACTAGTCTACTATTTGCATTCTCCACCAGTTCTCAACCAAGAAGACCAGGAACAAGCTCAGGGGTCCTGAGGAAGCGTTGTTTGAGCGCTCTCCAAGAGATTGGTAGGGAGAAATGGCCTCCTAATGCTGTTGTTGTCTGTCCTAAACATGTTCTACATTATTTTGTTTTGTTGTGCTAGATAGATAAATCTGAGTCTGACTGTTATATGAATGTTAAATATTCATTTTGTAAAATGTTAGAATTTAGTAGTCTTTTTAGATTATTGAAGAAATGAATTTGAAAAGTAATGTGTTAGAATGGAAATAATTTCTCGACTGTGTTTTTCCACACCTGGAAAACCAGGCCGTACTCCAGCACAGTCAGAATATCTTAAGTAGATGAAAGAAAATTATAAGAGATTGAATATAAAAGATAGGGTTCTACATTTTGTAGATAGCAGAGTAATTTATTTCAGTATGTAAGTTATTATTAAAAGGATCAGTGTTCTCGGTATTATGTTTATTGTTTTAACGAGCTTATCTATGTAAAAGAAATAGCAGTACTAAAATAGAGTTATAGTAAAGATTTATACTGATACAATAAAAATTATAGGAGATACAGTAAGTATCTAAAACAAGGGTTTAACCACACTTATATCTTGTAGCTTAAACTATTATTTATTATATACTAGAATAGGGTTATGTTTCAAATACTATTAATGAAGAAATAATCAAAGTTCAGAGTTAATGTTTTAAACATTACATATCACTGAATCTTTGCTAATTAACAAAGCAGTAAACAAATGAAAATTTAAATGTAAACAGTAAATAGAACAAAGTTAAGAATTTACCTATTTAAGAATAATTATTTTCCAAACAAGCTCTAAATCTGTGTAGGTTTAACCTGAGGGTCAAACCCTAATTCTACTTTCATTTTTTTGTAAAAGTATTCTTTTAAACAGAATAAACAAATTAAAATTAAAAACTAGAATACTAAAGTATGCACTATACTATCACAAGAACTTACAGTATTTGTATAAACTCTTTTATTTTAAAGAAAAGAAAATAATTAAACAGGATAAACAATATCAATACTATTGTAACAATGTAAAATAGGTAAACAGAAACCAGCACAACTGATAAATTTAAGAATATAATTATATAAGGGTCCTTTTACAGTAACCCTAGTATTCTAACCTAATTAATAAGTATAAACATATAATTTTTTATCTTAATACTAAGCTTACAGTCTACACATTTACTTTAGTAATTACAAGAGAAAGCTTTAACAAATATTTATCTATATTAACAGTCGAAGTAGGAAGGACTTTAATTACACAGAACCATAAATTGCAGGATTATAAAACTAATGCATAAACAAGACAGAGCTCGAAGTTAAAACCCTTTTTAAATCAAATGTATTACTCTGTCAGACCGAAAGGATTAAGACATAACAAATTTACTTCACCCAGTTCAGGGCCGGTGTACCCAGCATCATGGCAAGGGTTTGAAAGACAAAACTAACAAACAACTTATAAAAACTTCATTACGATAATAAAATTTATAAGACAATGCATATTTTATTAGACTATTCGAAATAGAGAACCATTAAAACCATGAAGATAGGAGAACCTCCACATAATAAGAACCGATATGTCATTAATTAGCCACAAGGCTGTAAACCTGTCATTAAGTCGAAAACAGTGAAATACAAGTCATGGCATCAAGGCCGGAGTTACCCTACTACAAGCGAGGGTTTTAACAAATAAAAATACCAAATAACAACTGAGCTAAGCATTTTAAAACACCGAAGGAACCGAGGTCATATTTCTTCTACAACTGAAACCATTTTCCCTAATCTTTACAAGCAGGAAGTTGCCACATTGTAACCGTGGCTTACCCATAGGTCTTTTTGTCAATCCAAACATGGAGAGGGTTCTTCCAAGCGTAAGGGTGAACTGTGACCTACAAGAAATGATCAACAATATTAAATAGAAACTGGGTTATATAACTGTAACTGTAATTTAAAACTTATAACAATTGTAAGGCAAATTCTTTACCTGAAAGAGAAATATTTGGAAGCCAAGGAGGAATTGAACCCGCATGATGAACAACAACTGGAAGATCAAACCTTCATGCTCACCTATGGAAAAGGCGGCAGGGTTCAACACACATGCTATATCAACGACTGGAGCAAGATTAAAGCTTTGGAAATGGCCATGCTAGAAATCAACACTAAAAATTACTGACAGAGAACTACTACACACACAACAACGCAATGCATGCAGAGAGAAATCAAAGGCGAACTATGTATCTCTCCAATCTCACACTAGAGTGGCAATGCTTCATTACACACAAGATGGAGCTGGAGACTAGCACAAGTGACCCCTCATGGCCGCTGTGAACCAAAATGTGCAAAGACCAAAACCCTCGACGAAGAATGAGAGTTAGGGTTGCATTGTGAGTTTTTAAGTTATGCATTGCACGGTGGTGGACGTTCCACGTCCCCACCAAATTATTCCATCCACAATGGTTCGAATGATATAGTTGTCACTGCATTGTCAGGACAACAAATTATTGTCAATAATTTAAACAATAACTATAATGACAATGTAATATACAAAGTCAATAACGTATCATTTCAATGATAACCATAAAGTCAAGCTATGTTGAAGAACAAGATTTATATGGTATCGATAAACCTTATATTACATAAACCTTGGAAACTTCATTAGTAATGAACCAAAACATATACTGCATCAGTATCCTTGTTTTATAATGACCTTATAATCCTTCTTAATAAAAAATTTTGTGAAGAGATCAATAGTATAGTAAAAGTTGTTGAACATGAGTTGATAGTACCACTATTGACCATTTCTTTTTATAACCATAAACAATGCATGTCTATGTTGTTAGAACTAGTTTATGCAAACACTAGTGGATAAGGAACTAGTTATAAATCATTACTCTGTAGTTTAAAGTAAATTGCATTTACACCCTAGAATAACTCTCACTTTTATATGTTGTCTATAGTACCATGGAGTAAAATAAACTTCTTGGAATTTTGTAATCATTTGGTCTCCAAAAGGAACCAAAAGCTCTAAATGAAACAAACCAAGGTTAATTTAGACTTGGAAGTTAAATATAGTAAAACTATCTAGGAATACATAGAGCATCACTTTTGTTAGAAATAAATAATACGATAATGTAAATTCGTCACATTACTTATGTCATGAAGAAATTTGGAAGATAGAAATCACAGCATGACAACAATTGCGTAAATGATCATTTATAAAAATAACACAATAATAAGCTAATGAATTTCCTCTACTGAAGCTTAATTAAAGGTAAATATAAGAGTTCTATGTAATCTTGTTTCTTGAAAGGCCTTAGGTTTATTTCCATACTTATAAGCAATGCTGTAAATTTTAGAAATAGTAACAGCAGTAAACTCATGTTTTCAATCAAAATTGTTGTTATACTAAATCATGAGCTCTGTGTAGAACTTGTGAATAACGTAACTTATAGGTGGAAAGACGATTTATCTAAAGTAGAAGTCATACAGACATTATTGATCTTTACGACATGAATTTAAAGTATTGTCACAGTTGCAAAACAAGTACAGAAACGTTACTTTACCTTGTAGTATCCTTGAATTCTATTAAGCAAACTTTTACTCTAGCAGTATATCTATGCTAAAGAAGTATATCTGGAGTAACGCTTAAATAAAATCCTACTGGTTCAAAATTTACCTGTCAAGCCTGTAAGATCCAGAAATCCAACTAAGTTAGCAATCCCTAAGTAAGCCCCAGTTAAAACGTAACTTCTCACCTACTTGACAAAATCAAATCATCATTAAACTAGAAGTAAATGAATGCAGATCATACACTTAACATATCAAAAAATTAATGTGTATTGGTTTTTGTATAGTTTGAAGTTAATTATTATTTATATTAATTGTCTCATTATCTACTAGCCATTAATAGTTATCAAACTGTGACTCTAGACAATTTATGTTACATCAAAATTTTTAATTTTTGTGAAAATTTTGGGGTTATGACACCCCTCCTTTGCAAAATAATATGATAAATGAAACCAAAGAGGGTGAAGATATGCAAGCTAAAGATTCAAATCAGGATATGAATTATTTTGGAGAATTTTCAGCTGAAGGTTTCTTAACAGAAGATGAATATCTAAATTCTAATTGTTTTTATGCAAATGTTTACCAAACAGAAAATGATTTGGCTCCTCAAGTTTCAACAGAAATAGGTCAATCATAACTGAGAAGGCCCATTATATTGAGGTCTATCCCAAAACAAGTAGCTCAAATTCCAAAGAAGAAAATAGTTTCATCTCCTAAACAGTCTTCTAGTCAAGCACAGGATAAAAGAACAGATGAGGGTGAGTCAAATAAAACTGCAGAGATTGAAGAGATAAACAGGAATGTGCAGACATTTAATTTTGATAATGAATTGAGTAAAATCAAGATTCCAGTCCCATTTACTGAGTTAATGAAAAATCCATGCTACATAAATCCAGTTCTCAAAATGATAGGTGCAACTGCTAATCAAATAACCTCAGATACTATGAACTTACACGAGGAACATCCTAGAATCTTTATTGGTTCTACATTAGGTGATAAAACTGAAAGTGATTCAAATTCATCTCCACCATTATATATATCATTGATAATTCATGATCAGATGATTCATAATTGTTTACTTGATTATGGTGCTTCTCACAATTTGATGCATAAGACAGTTATGGAGGCTTTAGGGTTAAGTATCACAAAACCCTATCAGGACTTATATGCATTTGATTCCAGGGTTGTTAAATGTTTGGGAGTGATTAAAGATATGGTGGTAAATTTATCACAGTTACCTATGAAAATTGTCATCATGGATGTTGTGGTGGCAGATATTGCTCCTAAATTTGGAATGTTACTTTCAAGATATTTGGCCAAGAAGGTGGGGGGTACTTTACAAATGGATTTATCATATGCAACAAACCCTATTTTTGGAGGAGAGAATAGAGTATTGTATAGAGAATTACAATATGCTTACATTGTCACGGATGACAGAAACCCAACAAACCATCCACTTTATGTTGTAGAAAAGGATTTGGGCTCATGCATGTTGCATTTCAGTGATGATAATACTAGTGGTATGTTGCAGGTTGAAAAAGAAAATCCATTCAAACACTCTGTTGAACAAAGGGATGACTTGTGGCAAATGTATTTTGATGGCTCTCCATCTAAAGAAGGAGCTGGAGCAGGTATTGTTTTGGATTCCCCTTGTGGTGGTGAAATGATAAGTTTAATGTATAAATTGGAGTTTGTAACCACAAACAATACATCAGAGTATGAGGCATTGTTATTGGGTTTAAATGCTACAAATGACCTGGGAATTCAGCAAATTTCTTTTTATGGCAACTCCAAATCGGTTGTCGAGCAGGTAAGGGACAAATAACAAGTAAAGAATGGTTTGTTGAAAGTTTATAGGAATGAGGTCTAGGACATGATTGATAACTTTTTTATTGCATTTAACATTACTTTTATTCCCAGATATCATAATCAGAAAGAAGATTCTCTTGCCTTAGCAGCCACACATTTCAGGATTCCAAAACAAACTCAGTTAAAGTACCCTATTGAAGTCAGATACAAGCCTTCAGTACCTGATAATATCAAACATTGGATGGTTTTTGAACATGACATAGAAATAAAGAAATTTCCAGAATTGACTGGTGAGTTTTCAAATATATTGATTGATAAAGATGAGGAGGAGGAAGTTGAAGAGGTTGATGAATGTTCAGAAAATGAGACTGCTGGACATAAAATTATTGAATTGAAAAGTAATTTTATTCCCAAAGGATTGGTCCCCCTTGAAAGAATTTTTTCAAAAGATGATCCTCCTTTGAAACCAGCAATGCAATCTTCAGAAGAGAATGTTGTAGAATGTAATATTGGCATAGAAGAGCAGCCTAGGATGGTAAAAAATTCTAAATCTCTTTCAGCTGAACAAAGAAACAAGTACATTAAATTGTTGAAGGAGCATGTTGATGTATTTTCCTGGTCCTATGAGAACTTGAAAACTTATGACACAAGTATTATTCAGCATAAAGTCCCTTTAAAACCTAATGTAAAACCTTTCATTAAGAAGAATAAACCCTGCTTTATTCTGAGTCATAGAGAAGGAGGTTAAAAAATTATTGGATGCAAAAATCATTGTTCCACTCAGATACTCATCATGGGTGGATAACCTAGTTCCATTCAGGAAAAAGAATGGGGAGATAAGATTATGTGTGGATTTTCATAATCTAAACAGAGCTTCACTAAAGGACAATTACCCATTACCTAAGATTGAGCAGGTTTTGCAGCAAGTAATGGGAGCTCAGAGAATATCAATGGTGGATGTATTTTCTGGGTATAATCAGATTGTTATGCATCTAGATGACAAGGAGAAGACAACTTTTACCACTCCTTGGGGTAATTTCATCTATGACAAAATGCCATTTGGTCTAATGAATGCTGGTGCGACATTTCAAAGAACTATGGATATAGCCTTTGTTGAGAAAAAAAATTTGTTGTGATTTATTTGGATGGCATTACAGTATTTTCACAGTCTGATGAATAACATCTAAAGCACCTCAAACAAACATTTTTGAAATGCAGGAAATATGGATTATCACTAAATCCAAAGAAGTCACACTTTGATGTTCAGGAGGGAAAACTTCTGGGACATTTGGTTTCAGCGGATGGAATAAGAATTGACCCTGAGAGAGTTAAAGCCATTTTAAAAATCAGTTTGCCAAGAAGTAAGAAGGATGTTCAATAATTTACTGGTAAGATTAATTTTCTAAGATGGTTTATTCCTAATTTTGCTAAAACTATAAAGCAAATAACAGTTATGTTGAAGAAAGATCAAGAAGTGAAATGGACAGCAGAGGCTAAGAACTCATTTGAGAAGATAAAGAAGGCCCTTACAGAAGCTCCAATGTTGGTGAGCCCTGATTTTTCGAAAGATTTTCTGACTTTTTCCTTTGCATCATAGGATACAATAGCTATTGTTTTACTACAGAAAAATGCAGAAGGGTCTGAGCACCCAATTGCTTTCTTTAGTAAGGCTCTCAAGGATTCAGAATTGAAGTATAGTACTTTGGAAAAGCAAACATATTCATTGGTAAAAGCATTACAATTTTTTAGAATTTATATTCTACATTCAAATATCATTGCTTATGTTCCTAATGTTTCTATAAAAGACATTTTGACTCAGCCAAATTCTGAAGGAAAGAGAGGGAAGTGGATTGCAAAGATTATGGAGTATGATGTGGAAGTCAAGCCTGCTAAGCGAGTGAAGGGACAAGGTTTGGCTAATTTGTTAGCATACTCAAATTGTGAAGCTCTTGGCCTTCATTTGATGGTAGAAAAATCAGTACAAGAAGAATTACGAGCAGAGAAGGACAAAGAGAAAATTATGGACAGGTATGCAGACTTAGTTTGGTATGCTGACATAGTTTATTTCTTATTAAATTTACAGTATCCTAAGAATTTAGACAAAAAAGCATTTAGATCACTGAAGTTGAAGGCCACTAAATACTATTTAATAGATAAGCAATTACTTTCGAAGGATCCAGGAGGGGTATTGCTCAAATGTTTAGATAAGTAGGAAATTGAAGAAGTTAATTCAGAATCACATGAGGGTGCTTGTGGAGGACATAAATACTGGAAGACTACTGCTTACAAAATCTTGAGATGTGGGTACTATTGGCCTTCTCTATTTTCTGATGTATATTAATAGGTAAGAGTTTGTGTTCCATGTCAAAAGTTTGCTGGTAAACAAAAACTTGTGTCTTTACCATTAAATCCCATTGTAGTTAATGCTCCTTTCCAGTAGTGGGGTTTAGACTTTATAGGAGAAAAAAACCCTGCTTCTTTTGGAAAACATAGATGGATTCTTACAGCCACAGATTTTTTCACCAAATGGGTAGAAGCCATTCCTACTAGGAATGCAACTGATAAGGTGGTAATTAATTTTATTCAAGAGAATATTCGGAGTAGGTTTGGATGCCCTAAAAGATTGCTAACTGATAATGCTAAAGCCTTCAAGTCTAATAATATGTTTACATTCTGTGAACAAAATGGAATTGTTCTGAAACATTCTACACCTTATTACCCTCAGGGAAATGGGTTAGCTGAATCAACAAATAAAAACATTTTTCAGAGCATTAGAAAGCTATTAAGTCAAAAGAATAAGTCATGGGATTCAATGCTAAAATATGCACTTTGGGAAGACGGGATAAATACTAAGAAGTAAATTGGTTCCTCTCCATTTCAATTATTGTATGGCATTGATGCTATATTTCCATATCAGCTAGGTCTTTCAAGATAGTTTGGAGGAACCTAATGATATTCAAAGGAGAATATTTTCACTTATTGAATTACAACAAGAACGTGAAGTTGTAGAAGAAAAGGCTCAAATATACAGAAAGGAAATCAAAGAAAGGTTTGACAGGAAGAGTAAGGAGAATAAATTTTCTTGTGGAGACATGATTTTAAGGTGGGATGCTCAAAAGGAACAAAAAGGTAAGCATGGTAAATTTGACAATATATGGTTTGGTTCTTTCATAATTTTGAAGTTGTTGGAGAACAATACCTTCATATTGCAGAACTTGGAAGGTGAGGAATTGTCTAATCTAGTGAATGGACGATTCCTCAAGCACTTTTATAGCTAATGAAGGTAAAAAACCTTCTTTCATTGTATATACCAGTGTGACGAAGATTGAATAAAGACTCCATAACCCAATGGAATTTTTGCAGAGTAACAGGCAGGAGCAGTTAGATAGCATGAGGCACTGGTCTACACATTCTTGAAGCCTCACAAGGAGGACTTCACCCTGCAGTAAGAGTTGATGTTAGAACTAGATTTTGTTCTTAGTGTATCTGATCATTTTGTTCTAATTTTCAACTTTTTAGTTTATTAGGATTTTGCATTTTATGTTGGTTTAAATAATTTTTTGACGTGTAGTATTTTTTGTTGGATTTAATGCTTTTAATGGTTGAATGATTTCATTATTTTTTGGTCTTAAGGTTTTTCTCTTGGGTTTTTAGTAAATATGTACATCTTTAAACTTTCAAAAGCTTATAATAAAATTCTTTTTCAAACTTGATGCTTTATTACTGACCTTTTTCTTAAAGCATTGGTTAAAATTATGCAAAAGAAGATTCATGTAGTGTAGGAACGAAGGTTAAAGAAGGGTAGCGCTACAAGAAAGTCGAGGCACTAAAAAAATTTGTAATATCAGGTCGTGAGTTTTTCAAAATTGCAAAATGATGGAAGTTTTCACATCTGTAAAGACAAAATGATACGTCTATAGACCTCAATAATCATTACGACAAGTGTGCAAGATAAGGTAAAGATTATGCAGGTAAATAGAAGTTGTCTGAAATCTTGAAGAGTGGAAATTTATTAAACATTTATGATAGCGCATCCTTGGAGCATGTTCAAAGCCAGTGACAAGTTTGATGGGCATATGAGAAGTTGCAGAGATCGTGGTAATACCTGTCAGTATTTTGTTTGATGAAATTGTGAAGGAAGCGGTTGAATATTTGGGCGGTTGCAGAGTAAGGTACTAAGAGCTGCTAAATATTCATTCATAATATCGCAAACATAGGAGATTAGTTCATCATCACCATAACTGTATCCTCAGGTAGCGCAATTATTGACCAGGATTAGGGGCAGCATTGACATAGTCTTATGACATTAAAAAAAATCGTCATCCTATGAAATACGATTTGTTTGAGTTATCAATTCCATTGTGTAGAGAATTATTTTGAATTTTCCTGAACTGTTTGAAAGAAAGATATAGTTAAGGTTTAGTGCAAAGAAATGGAGAGGAGTGGTAAAACCAACAGGGCTAAACCTACTGATATGGGTTGGGCTAATAGCTTTCCTGAATGTGCAAAATTGTTCTAGAGAGCTGGCTAGTTTAAGTACTTTGAAAAGATTGATGGTTTTCATTCTGAAGTATCATATGGGTTTGCCCAAGGGTTAGATAAAGATACAGTTTCGTTCAATACCCTCAAAATTGAGTTAATGAGAGAACTAATAGATGAAGCAACAAGCATTGCAGATGAGGGAGAATTTTGGTTCAATAAAATACCCTTCACCTTTGATCCAAAAAATTTCATTTTACCTAGGGTGGAAGGCATAGACTGGGGAAAAGGTGTGCAATTAGATAAATTTAGGCCTAAGTGGAGAGAATCCATTAAAATATTACAAATTTATATAACCTGTGAAGGAAGATTCGCTTTAGTAGATTCAAATATCATATATCAAATTTCTACACCATCTAAACCAAGAGTCCAGGATGAATCTACCCTTTTTCTTACTAAAGAGCTTGCAGAAAATGTCAAGAAGGGTAAAAGGACATAAAGATTATACCCAGCAATCTATTTTCCACCATGGCCTAATAAAACTGATCATTTGCACTGTGCTTCTGAACAAGGGTAAAACTTGGGATGACTTCTTGTTCTGGTTAGGCTTCCAGAGTGAAAAAGAGTACCAGTCAAAAAAGAGATAGGTGAACAAACTAGTACAGCCTGGTTAAAAGATTAAAGAAGGAAGTCATTGCTAAGTCAGTAGAAGAAAATGTTCAAGAGTATGCTTTAGCTCAGAATCTCGAAGAACCTATATGTGAAGAGAAAAGAGATATTTATGAGGGTAATCAAATAGAAGTTTATGAAAATGTAGAAGAAGTCCATGCAGCAGTTTTGAAACAGCAAGAAGAAAGGAAATCAATTGAACATGATCAGGATTTCACTGATATTCAATAAAACATAGCAGATATTTTTGTTCCAACCAAGCTTGAAGCCGAGAACATGCAAATTCCAAGTAAAAAACTCAAAGGAAAGTCAATGGTTGAACTAAAGAATGAAGGTGTACAAATTTCCAGTATAAATTTTTGTGGGAAGTCTTATGCAATGATAGGAGAATCAAATTGGATACCCAAAACAAGAGCAAAGAATAAGTTAAGACTTAACATGAAAATAATTTTAAACCCTAGATTGATGAAGTACAAAATTACTGAGATTGAAGATTCATCATCCCAAGAAGATGTGGAAAAAAAGGGGAGTCTTAGTCCTTAAAAGGCTCATACTAGGAAACACCATTCAGTAATGTTGGAATCATCTACAAGTAAAAGGAAAATTGCAAAGCAGTCAATGGATTGCAACATTGAAGGGGTTGGATCCCCAGAGATTCCTGTAGTGTCAGAAGTATTCAAGCATGAAGAAGATGATGATGCAATTTTCAAGAAACTGAATATCCCCTGGCTATCAGAGAAAGCTTCCTCATTTCAAGAAGGAAAATGCATAGACTCACAAAATGAAAATCTTCAGAAGACTATTAAACAATATAAGTATCAAATCAATTTTCTGAATGAAACCAATGAGGGTTTGGTCATGACAAACACGAGATTAAGGGAGGATCTTGAATATATTAACACCCATTACCAGGAGTTGATTGTTGTTTCAAAGGAAGCTTTAAAAAGGAAGAGGCATGCTCAAGGTAAATTTGAGGAGTTGAACCAGAAAATCCAGGATTTGACTCAGTAGAATCAAGAACTGTCAAGGAAAGTTGAAGATTTGGAAGCTGAACATCAAAGGACTAGAAGACAATCTCATGCTTTAGAGGGAATTTCCTTGTTAGTTGAAGCAGCTAAGAACTTGTGAAAACTATTAGTGATAGTTGTCCAAGTAATACTTTTGTAATATTAAGTTGTGTATTTTGAAGACAATTGTTTTGAAGTGATTTCGAACCTTAACCTAAAAGTGAGTTAAAGCAGTTATGTAACTGCTTCTTTATGAAAGATGGATAAAAGGTAGGAAATAAGACATTGGAGGGGTTCAAATTTTCACACAAGGAAAGACCTTTTTGTGTTGTGATCTCTTAAGTTAGCACTCACAACTCTTATGTAAGTGGATGACTGTTTTTTTATTATATATAAACTGATAAGCCATTTTACCTGTTGCGTTGTCTCATTTCTAATGAGGTTGATTACTAAGTCTATAACTTCATTTCTTGTTTAAAGGTTTTATCCATGTAAATGCTTATAGCGTGTGGATGAAATTAGTGTTTCATGTGTAATTTTTATGGTTTATTGGAATATGTTGGATCCCTAGTTCATCTACTTGTGCATAATTTAGGTTTGTATTAGCTTTTTGTTGTTTTTCCTCCTTGTTGATGAAGTTTTTAACCAAAGCTATAAACTAAAACCCTAAAAACCAATTCTATTTTATTTTTGTTTGAGATTGTGTTAGCTTGTTCTTGTGGTAGTCTTGGAACATTTTCTAGCGCTAACACATACAATACAATATTCAATACTCTACTAGCCTCATATTAGTTCATAAGGAGGCAAAGTGTAGCATTATAATGGCATTTGCATAAAGATATATTATTATACCTTGGTTTTTATCTTCTACTTATATGATCATATATCTTTAGGTTTTTAAGAATTGTGAGTTTTTTACAAAGTTGTAGTTGTTCTTTATATATTATTATACCTTGGGATTTTATCTTCTACTTATATGACCATATATCTTTAGGTTTTTAAGAATCCTAAGTTTTTTTTAAGATTGTAGTTGTTCTTTTTATTGAATATGAAGTATATTTTTTTTCTAATTTGGTTGTAAATTTTGATGTATTTATATGGTTTTTAATAAACATTTAGCTGCAACATTTACTGTTTTAGCTACAAGGTTGTGAACATCAATTCAAGGGTTGGGTTAAGTGTTGTTTTTTTAGGGGCCCGTTTTTTGTTGCTGGAGTGTCGAAGCCAAAACCCTAAGGTTTTCCAGATCGTGATGGATTTCCAAGCGGAGGAGGTGCTAAGGTCGTTCGAGCACCCTCGCATGTTGTGCTCGTGCAAGAGAGGCATAGGTTGCTCCGGCTTGCACCTACATAATAAGGGTTGCTCTTTCCACCCCGGGTTACAGGTCTCCCTGTGCGAGGAAGGTTTTTTCTCATGAGGCAACTGCAACAGTGGTGGTGAGTCTATTTACGGTGGGAAGTATGCGCATGAGAGCTTAGCCAGCAATTCCTTTGCGATTTTCGTTAAATATCTGAAGGGGGTCTCTTTCTGTTTACGAGTGAAGCCATAGAGATCTGTTTTGCAGCTCAAGGAACGGACCCTCATCTATAGATTCATCAGAATGCAGCCTAAAACAAAATATCTCCTCGATTGGATCAAATCCAACTGGCCTGAGGGCTCTAAGGTACTAGTTTGTTCTAAAGATTTTCTTTTAGTAACTTTTCCTTCTCATGAAGACCTTATATCAATTATGAGCAAAGGGCCTTAGTTTTGGGGGTCTGCTAGGCTTTTCTTAACCCCCTTAGTTCCCTTCCTTTGACCCTTCAACCATGGTAGTGATGAAGGTGCCCATCTGGCTACATCTTCCAAACTTACCAATCCACTTCTGAACTCAATCGGTATTTGAAGGGATAGGAAACGCAATGGGTTGCTTCTTGTCTTCCGATGACATTCGCACAACATAGGCACTCTTCACCTTTGCTCGCATTTGTTCCAGCATTGACATCAGTTCTGGGCTCCCCGACATGATCAACCTAAATCTAGGCAACTCCATCTAGAGTCAAGCCTTGGACTATGAAAACACAGCCTTCAGGTGCAAGATATGTCGATTTTGAATGCATGTCCGCAAAGGAAAACCCATCAACAGCGAACAACTAAGGCACCCGGAGCCATCCCGCATGTAGCAAATACTCATGACGACCAGCTATATGAAGACAATATTTCTCAAGACGGCCATCTTGATGAAGACACGCCCCTAGTTGATCAGGAGCAGAGATCCAATCCACCTCCACTCGAGGTGCACATGCCTCCTCTAGAAGATGAAGGAACGAAAAGTGGCCCCCCTAAAGGGCTTAAAAGATTCTATGAATCTTCCTCTTCATACTTTGACAAGGAGCTCCACCATGTGTCCATTGATGTGATGCAACTAGCCTTAGTTTCCCCAGCTTCAGGGGGATGGATCCAAGTCAAGAAAAAACTAGGAAAAAAAGGTAAATCCTGAGTTTCAGAACATTCAAGGTTGGGCTCTTCTTCTTTGTATTTTCAAGTCATTACCTCTCTTTCAACTACCCTCTGCTATGTTCCTATACTGGATCTGGCTTTAGTGTTAGCTGTGTCCTATTTCGATCGAGTGTTCTGGGTTCTTCTTCTCGCAGTTAACCACTCCTTTCTATCTCACTTGGCCTTATGGAAGGTAGAGGAAATTTGATTGTAACATTATTTTCTTTTTCGACAATACAAGGTTCTTCACTAACTTAAAAAAAAAACAACAATTCAAGGGTTCCCAACTCTACAACCACAATATTAAATGCTACATTGCAAAATGTTTATTGAATGTTGTATCCATATTCTCTATGTTTATAATAAATGGTAATTATTGCAATTACATGTGGCTTTACTTTTTTATATTAATGATCAAATGCTACACTGCAAAACGTTGATTGAATGTTGTATCCATATTCTCTATGTTTATAATAAATGGTAATTATTACAATTTAGGCTTTATTTTTTTATATTAATGATAAATGGTAATTATTACAATTGCACGGGGGTTTGTTTTTTCTAAGAACCATTTCAACAAGTTTCGTGCTTTTTATGGAATAACAGGTAGGGTTTTATTAATTCAACGTCTCTTCCCATTAAAAGTAAAGCAGCGTCACAAATTAGGATTTGAGGATACATTTAGAAATCCCTTGGGTCATTGATCACAGCCTGCGGAATATTCTGTCAACTCACGACCTCAAATAGGAATCAGGGAACAGGGTTGTGGCTGAACCACTTAAGCGTTTAGATTATTTATTTCTAAATAAAAAATGAAACCAGTTTTCGTCAATTGTTTCTGAGATACGGTTTATTTTAGTTAATCCTGGTTTTTCTTAGTTTTTTTTTCCTTTGTCTCCGGAACCATGAACCTTTACAACGAAGAATCTCCTCAAATCTAAAATTTGTGGAGATCCAGCTCCATCAGCGACCAAAAATGGACAGAATAACCTATTTTTATTTAAACCGGCCATTTAATAAGTATGTTTCATTGATAACTTTCAAGGCCCACCCTTCTGCACCTATTTTATTCAGTTTAAACATGATGTTTCCCTGCCACTAATCAATGGTGTTTGACCAGAAAAATTGCATGATTATGCGCCGGCCCTGGTTATGTGTTGTACTCGATCTCTAAAAGAATAAAGACAATGGATATAACATTAATGGACTGATGATTATTTTTAACCAATGATTAATCAGAGATTTGGAGTCAAGAAAATGGAAATGTGGTCACTCTTGATAAGAGAAAAGTATGGGGTTGGTGGCAGTGCACTAAGAGACAAAAGGGTCCACACTGTTCAGGTTGAGGTCATCGCTCGTGGGCACTTTGAACTTTAAAAGGAAAAATGGTGGAGAAGCTGGTGGAAATACAGCAGAAATGATAGAATATATACATATTTTACAATAGATGGTGTGCAGAAACTATAATAGATGGAGGCCCGGAGTTGGTTTTGAGGTCTTTTCTTCCATTCCCAAAAAAGGCTGCCACTTTTTTAAGTTCGGTGGTAGCTGACCAGGCCTTCATGATCCAGTATGGTTCTATTTATGCACGAGATTGTCTAGTCTGCTCTATGCCGGATCTGGTTGCTTAGAGAAACTTGCAGCTGCAAAGGTCTCTGTAACATATTCCAAGGCCCGATATGGATCTGTGGGAGAAAACAGGAATTGCGTCAGCAGAAGTTGTTGGTTCAGAACTTCGCAAAAATTGTAAGACATATGGTTAATGTTTTGAAGAGTATTATTGGGCATGCCTGCATGAGTTGATGGCTCGTCAATTTTTAGGGTTTGAATGAAATGGAATTACATGAGTTGATGGCTCGTCAATTTTTAGGGTTCAAATTTAAGGAATTGCGTTAGGAGAAGTTGTTGGTTCAGAACTGCGCCAAAATTGTAAGAGATATGGTTATTGTTTTAGGATTCAAATTTCAGGATTTGCGTAAGGAGAAGTTGTTGGTTCCGAACTTCGCAAAAATGGTAAGAGATATGGTTATTGTTTTGAAGAGTATTATTGGGCATGCCTGCATGAATTGATGGCTCGTCAATTTTTAGGGTTTGAATGAATTGCAGTTACATGAGTTGATGGCTCGTCAATTTTTAGGGTTCAAATGAATGTGAAATTCATTGGGTTGACGGCTCGTCAATTTTTAGGGTTTGAATGAATATGAAATACATTGGGTTAAACGCTGGTCATTTTTTAGGGTTTGAATGAATGTAAAACACATTGGGTTGATGGCTCGTCGATTTTTAGGGTTTGAATGAACGTGTATACGACGAAGTAAGGGAAGTCAGTCCCTTACTGCATGATGGACTTGAGGATTTTTAAGAGCTGCAAAGAAGATTACTGGAGACATATGGCATACACAAGGAGCGCCAGGCACTTTTTCTTGTTCATTGGTTTCTATTTGGTCTGTTGAGATGGATCCCTTCAGATCTGTAATTAGTTTAAAGAGGTAGCATTTTAAAGGAAATTTAAGGTATGTTTTTGCAGGATTGCAGTTGCAAAATTAGATTAACAATCTTACTATTTAATTTTCTCAAGACGACATTCATTTTGAGGCCGTTAATTGTGATAAGAAGTAAATACAACTAGAAATGATAAATTCACATGGGAAATAGTCTTCGTAGTCTTCCTGAAAGCCATGAAAACGAAGAATATGAGTTCTCACAGTAAGCTGCTTATTTGTCCAAGGCTTATTAAACCAAACTCTAAATTATTTGCAACTCCGTTCACACATGATCTCACTAGATAAAAAAAAAGAATTTTCATCAGATGATAATTATATCCACAGCACGGGTGAGACCTTTATCTGTCTTTAGGCTTGGTAATCATCTCTTAATAAAAAATTCTTGTTAGTATATTTAATACGTGTTACATACGCCTGTGATGAATTTTTTTTCAACTAGAAACTGTTGGCTGCCAACAACGAATTGGCTGAGGTTACTTAAATATTTGCCAACTTCTTTGTTGGCATAGTGGAAACTGACAGAATGTCTATCAACAGCTTTGTATAATAAATATTCATAATACATATTATCCAACCATTTGGAATGGCGAGATCACAAGTATTGTGAATTCGCTCAAGGTCACTTCCAATTTCTCTGTTGGCATAGTGGATACTGACAGAATGTCTATCAACAGCTTTGTATAATAATTCATAATTTATGTTGCCAAGGTACCCTTACCTGGGCTAGGGTACTATCTGGGTACCCGTAGGGTAGGTTTTCTGCCTTACTATGTTGTACTTTATGGGACTTTAGACTCAGTTATAAAAAAATGGGTACTTATAGACGAAAAAAAGGGTACTACCCATTCAATAAAATGCAATTCATTGGGGAAAATGGGTACTCTCTAGGGTACGACCAACTCAATAAAATGCAATTCATTGGGGAAAATGTCATGACCCCCCACCAAATCTGAACTAATTTTTTGCTAACTACTAATGGAGTCTGGTTCAAGACTTATGTCAAACACTTTGCAACATTGTTCAAATTCCACTTAATATTGTCAAAATCTAGTAGATTGATTTTATATTGATTTATAATGAATGTTTTCATTGTTTTGTGTTCACCACTCATGGAACATAATCTTACTACCAAATGTGCACATAAAAAATATACATATGTATTTAATATTGAGAAATACACTCATATCAATGCAAGAATATATTTGGCAATTTTCAATTTTTTATTGCATGTAACAATACTACAAATAGGTGTTTAAAATAAGATTTCAAGTGTACTTTCATGTCTAAGTTTG